>VXAL01004493.1:62581-73458 GCA_013399475.1 Chauna torquata
AAATAAAAATAAAAATAAAAATAAAAATTGTGGTCTGCACAATGTGGTGAGGGAAGAAGAAATTTCAGGTCAAGTGTGATGCCAGAATATCATTTTAATGAGGTACATATTATGTTGTATCATGTAGATCTTGTGGAGACATTCCCCTGATCTTTGAAATACCCTTTTATAATATTGAAAAACTCTCAGAATTACACGTCAATTAGGACCATGTTTAGATCCTGAAAAACAGATTGTTGTGTTTTAGCCCTGGCAGGCAGCTCAGTACTACACAGCCACTCGCTCACTCTCCCCTGGTGGGATAGGGGACAGAATTGGAAAGGTAAGCGTGAGAACTCATGGGCTGAGATAAGGACAGCTTACCAGGTAAAGCAAAAGCCGCTCACGCAAGCAAAGCAACAGATGGAATTCATTCACCACTTCCCATGGGCAGGCAGGTGTTCAGCCACTTCCAGGAAAGCAGGGCTCATCACGCATAACGGTTTCTGGGGAAGACAAATGCCATCCCTCTGAATGTCCCTCCCTTCCTCCTTCTTTACCCCAGACTTTATTGCTGAGCATGACACCACATGGTGTGGGACATCCCTCTGGTCAGTCTGGGTCAGCTGTACTGGTCCTGTCCCCTCCCAGCTCCTGGTGCACCCCCAGCCTCCTCACTGGCAGGGCAGCACGAGAAGCTGAAAAGGCCTTGGCTCTGTGCAAGCGCTGCTCTGCAACAACTGAAACATTGGTGTGTTGTCACCACTATTTTCATAAAAAATCCAAAACACAGCATCATATGAGCCTCTACAAAGAAAATTAAATCTATCCCAGCCAAAACCATGACACAGACTGATATTAAGCTATAAATACTGGTTCTAACTTCATCCTGTCAATCAAATAATAGCAATGAACATGATCTGAAAACTATACCTCAGAGTATTTGCAAGCCAGGAAGTAATTAAAATTCACAGCACCTTTCTGAGGTAATAAAAAGTTGTTTTTGCAGTTTTAATATTAAAATAGGCAGAGCTTGCTGATAGCGTTCTAATTGCTGCATAAATACAGATAATTAATGTTCACATATATTCCTTTGTTTTGACATAGACATTCTTTCCAAGTCAGAGGGAGGGAAACAGAGGCAATGTCATATTACAGGCCAGGTTTTCATAAGTATCTGAGTGAACAAGGATAAGAAGTCCCTGGAAAATAATATTCAGACTTGAGTTCCTAATTCAGTCCAGTGTCTTTGAAAATCCCTCCTCAGGGAAAATAAATGAAACTTGGGTGTTAGTCTTCTACATTCGTACTTAGGTGCATATTATGGTTTGATATTCAAGTGCTCTTAAGCTCTGCAAACATTCTCCATTTTTGTTTACCAGCTCTTACTTGGACATCACTTCTTTCTTCTCCAGGATAGCAAACATTGTCTAATGTGATTTGCCTTAGACCAGAAATGGAATTGGTGACTGAGCCAGAAGCAAAATCCAGGGCCCTTCCTCTGCTCCCATTTTCTAGACATTAGCTCATGTTCTTTGAAAACTACACACCGCAACTTCCCTGCTATCACAGCCTGCATTAGGCTTTAATATGGGATGACTTGGCTTCTGCTGTGATTAAATTGAACTCTTATCATAACCCAAATACAAGTTCTCGTTGTGTGTTTTCCCAGAACACAACAATATTGGCTTAATACCAAGCTGGCACTCGACACTCTTGACCTTGGCTAGGAAATGATATTTACAGATATGTACACATGCGAACACTCCTATATACACATGCACGCACACCCTCACACACACACATCTGCACACCATTTCAAGCACTAAGACAGTGACACCGGAGACCAGGAAATCTCCAGAAGACGCATGGAAGCTGCACATTTATTTAAGAAGTAAAAAAAAAATGTCTTGATCCAATTTGAAACACCAGTCCCCACTCTTGGTGGTTGTGAGGCAGCTAAAGCCTTTCAGAGACTGGCACTGAGTCCAGATAAGAGAATTGCTCCAAATCTTTAAATAAATTTAAAAAATCATTAATTTTCCCTTTTATTTGTCCACAGCTCTGGTGGTATCCAAGACCCTCTTCCTTCCCCTCCTCCCTTCTCCTCTGGGTATGTTCATTAAAAGCAGACAGGCCTGCTCTCCAACACTTTGGGAGTAGGAGTGGAGAAACCACTCTGAACATCCCATCTGTTTGAACACCCTGGCAAGTCACTTGGGTCTCACTCTGTCTTTATTCTGCTTGTTTGCAGGACCTATTTTTTTCAAGAACAGAGCCCTTCAAACTGATTAGTAACAAGCTGTGTGTCTAGATGCCAAAGAGACAACACAGAGCCACTTTGTACAGACACAGGTTGGCTGCCCTTTCTGCTCAGAGGGAAAAGGGCCTAAACCAGAAATGCACTTGGAGGGCACTGAAAGCAGTCTGTCAAGCTGTCGAGGGGTCTCTGCACCTAGTCGGAGCCAGTTTTAGGAGAAGGAGGAGGGAAATCTCCATCCCAAGACTGTCTCTGTCACACTGGAAGATTTAAGAATTAACCTTTGATCTCAGTAAAAGTTGGAGAGGGGAAGGGCAACTCCTGGGAGAACCCTCACTGTGTTCAATGCATTTAGGCCGACATCCTGGCAATTTACGCTCACCTTGGCAAACCCTACTTATTTTGTCCTCCCTAAGATCTTCACGCTGCTTTTTGATGGCCTTCAAAGGGCATTTCTCTGCTGAGTCACAATGTGTTTTGTTCAGCCCTCTTTCCCAGACAGTAAAAAGGATGCTTTGCAAGAAGCACCCAAAGGAGCTAAATGTAATAAACCACCTCGATGCAGGATAGCAATTGTCTCACAGGACTCTGACACACAGCAGCTGTGAAGGCTGAATTCAAAATGCACTTTCCACTACAGTGAGCCTTTGCTTGGCAAAGCTTTTATATGAAATGACTTATCTGTGTGGGCAGCAATACTTCCCTCTTTGTCTCATTCTTCCAGACTCCCTCTCCCACCTCAGCCATTGTCAACATTTCAGTCACAACTGCAGCATAGTCTACTAGTCGTCATTTCTTTTGGCCTCATTTCAGACCAAGACTGTGTTTTTAAGTTATCTGACAAATCTCTAGCAGGTTCACAAGGCCCTGAAATGACTTAATCTAAGAAGAAAATGGTTACAGGTTATATTTGCTGGAGTAAATACTGGTTTTAGATTTCCTGTCCTTCTCTTGGCTCAGATGAGGAGGTATGTTCCCCTGTGCCATAATGCCAGCAAGAAACAGACTGAATAATGTATCCACCCTATGGTGTGAGTTTCTGCTGCACACAAATTTGCATTGGTAATGATCTGCAAAGGGCTCACAGGCTTCAGGTTCTACCCTGACAGATCGGGGCTGTGGTTTTCTCTTTGCATTTGTTCAACAAAAATGTCCTATAGACCTCTAGCAGCAAATGGATCACTCATATGTGCTTAATCACTGCAGTTTCATCGAATGTTTGTCATTAGCTTGACAAGATGTGGGCTTTGCCACCAGGTAGTTAAGTTTGTGCTATGTCCCCATTTGTTTATCAGACCAAGTTTCGTAAACACTTTAGTTTCTAATGATGTGAGAGGGTAAAACATGAAATGAAACAGAATATCCAGGTATTTTCAGCCAGCTGTGAGGCAGCTAGTAACAGCTATAGTGTGCTATGGAAATGCTCCATATCAAAATTAAGAAGGAAAACCAGGTATATAAAATGCTTTAGGACACATTTTTTAACCTGATGTATTCAGGAGAAATTGTTTTCTTCTGTGACAAAAGAAAATATAAAGAAACTCAAGATAAACAGCATAATAGAAACAAAAGAAAAGCTCCATCACATATAGTTCTGGTCAAAACTGTACTTCTGGGAACTCTACTGAAATTTTTAGGAGGGAAAATGCAAAGAGAGGCTGATCAAGGGTAAATAAGCACACAGCACCATCAAAAAATGGCTATAGAAAATGAGAACCCAGACAGCAGATATACATATTTGCATGTGTCCTGTGTGTTTTCTGGAACACATGAAGAATCAACAGATTAACTTCATAAATTTAAACTTTTGGTTACTTGCCTCCTGACTCCAAAGAAAGCTGTATATCCACCTTCCTCCCATTCAGTCATCTCCAACCACCCTTTCTTGTTCCTGAAGTAATGAGACAGCATTTGTAGGCCTATATATATTTATATGCATACTATTTTTTTTTTTTTTTTCAGGAGGAAATGAGTGAGGGGAATTTTTCCTGCTGAAATACCCATATTACAGCACATGGTTACACCAGGGTCCCAAGATATTAGCAAGAGAAAATATAATGTGAAAGTATATTCAATTTTTATGGTAATAGCTGGTGTTCCTTAAAGACCTTAAAGGAAGGCATACATTATTTGTATCAACCTAATGGAGCCAGAATGGATTCAAGACAGCTATTTGCACTGCCTTTCACCCGTTACTCCCCGATTCTGCTCTTCCACACATCAACAGAATCCAGATTTAGCATCTCCCTTTTCCAACTGCTGCTTGTCTCACCTGTTAAGTCCAACCTTTCACTCCTCAGTGACTCTTCAGGCCCTGGTATTATTTCTTGCAACACCTGCAGAGGTGACTGGAGAATTTGGAGTCAGGAACCTGGATGTACATTATATCTGGCAAATGAAGAAACATTAGAAGAAAGAGCTTTGGAGAAAGGGAGAAAAATTGTATATACCTCTGAAAGTCTGATTGTCCACAAACTGCCTAGAAATTACCTTAACCAGGCTGTTCCATGGAGGCTGGCTGTATTTCAGCCCAAGTCTCTTCAAGTGCTAATCATCCTTATCCTTCCTTTCAGTTTCTACACTAATGTTTGACTAGTAAATTTTCCCTACTCCCAGATGTCTCCTTTTGGCAGTCTGGGCTTTAATCCAGCTCTGTGCTCAAGTCCTTTGCCAAGTAGGGGTATGCTGGAATTACTGGACTTAGTGATGATCTGCAAGAAACCAGGAGCAAAAAAAAAAAAAAAAAAGGTAGAAAGACGGACAAGAGTTCAGGTTCAGAAAAGTGTTTGATGCAAGATGGAGAAAGTCCAGAGCATAGTGAGTGTGCCAGGGAGATACTATGTCCTGAAATACAGAAGGTGCCAGAAGCCCTTTGGAAACGATGGGATCTGAGCAGCCCAATTCTGTTTGTGAGGTGTGCTGATGGATGAGGAACATCTGCTCTGAAAGGCAAAGAGGAAAGATGCTGCAGAACAAATATGAGCTGAAAGAACAAAAAAGGCAGTGACAAAGGTGTGAAATCCACTATCATCAGGGCCAGGTACTTAGCAAAAGTACTAATCCAACAACATATTCCAGTATGAAGCAGAGGAGAGGCAAATCATTTTGGGATAAATGCTGATTAAAAGACCTGCAATCAAAGAGGATGGAAACGTTACAGGGTGCAGAGAGAAGAAGAGATGCAAAAGTGGTACAGTGTTTTGACCAGGGATGTTCATAGTGCAGCAAACTCAGTCACATCTCCGGTCTGCTCAGCTGAAGGGAACAAAGCAGAGCAGCCTTTCCAAAACTGTCTGAAAAGAATGAGAGAACAGTTCCCGCTGTGGCTCATTTTTCAGCCTCCAGTTCAAATACACCATGGCCTATTTGTTCCCACAGTGCAAGGCTGACCTTAAAATCTTTCACAAGCTTTTGCTAACTGCAGCCCAGCTGTCTGCAGTGTTCCAGCCATCTGCTTCTATTTTTAACACTCCAGGTTGCAGACAGTTTTCTTTAGCCACCACTCTTCTGGGAATTGCCTTAAACAGAGCTGTACAAAGCAACAAGGCCCCCTGTTAACATCCCTGGGATCCTGAGGGATTGAAGTGCAACAGAAAAGGAGGCAGGACTGATCTTGTGCAAATGAGGATATTTGATGGAAGATCCGTTCCCAGAAAATCTCAACTCTGGAGGGAATAGGAGGGTTCACGTTTCAACATGTAGCCACCAGGCAGCAGTTAAGCCATCCCAGTGAAGTACCAGCTGATTTGCAAAAGGAAAACGTGGAAAAAATGTTGATTTCTTTGCTTTTTTATGTGCGTGCGCGTGCATCACCTTTAAGAGAATTTTTTGGTTTTAGGTGGCTGTTGAAGACCATAGACATGGACAGAGAAAGTTGCCTACTGTGAAAGTTCACTTGCCTTTCTGTTAGAAACACTACTTTGTGTACCCAGGTTCAAGATTTCTCTTATAGCCTAACAGACCATAAGCTGCCCTTCCTACTTACATCTCTGTTACAGCAGGATTTGGATCCAAGCACTCTCAGGGAATGGTTCGAGTCTGGCTTGGACCATGTCTCATGAACAACTGAGATCTTGAAAATCTTAATGGAACAGTCAAACTATTTCCACCAGCAAAAGGGACAGATTAATCAGATAATAATGTATTAAAATGTTAATGTTCTCCCGATTTTCTGTCATGTGTCATCACAGAATCATAGAATCATCTAGGTTGGAAAAGTCCTTCAAGATCATCAAGTCCAACCATCAACCTGCTCTACCAAGTCCCATCACTAAACCATGTCCCTTGGTGCCACACAGTTTCTACCTAAAACCAGACGTGATTGGGAGGCAGTTGACACATTTGGATAGAAAATCCTTTCTCAGACTGGCTTTCTTGTCAAGACTACAGTGAATATCTTGTCTGGTGCTTTAAATTCATCATGGCAAGGAATAATATTTAATTTTTGGTAATTTATGCATTTGCTCTTTAGATGCTAAACTGAACTATCAGTTCAAAACTGGAGTGTAACAATCAAAGTCAAGTATTGTAAATGCTCTTATTTTTGTTGAATTTTTTTTTTTTAATATTTTATTTAAAACTACAGGTCCTGCATTGGTGTTCTTTTTCCATGTGTATGTATAGGCATATACGAGTGAGACAGGTAACTAAGCTCCTATTAGTTAAACAAGGCCTCATCAATACTGTCAGTGAAGTCTCTGGTTTATGCAGCTAACCCTAATTTTGTCATCTGAATAGCTCTTCATGTTTTGCTAACTGAATTCAGTAAACCTCCGGTGACTTTAATGGGAGCTTAGAAAATTACATATGGACTCCTACTTTGGAAATACCTAAATTTAGGTGACTTAGCTTGTAAGTCAAAGCACGTCTCTGGAATAATGGAATTGCATTCCATCTCAAATATTAAAAGTGCACAAATAATAATCTGATTTGAAACATTTGCAGAATACAGAATGAAAAGACAATGTTTCCCTCCCTGATAAAATCACAATAAATAAATAAATAAATAAAACCTCACACATTAAAACAGATCTGTCCAAATCATTCCTGTGAATATAGAATCAACTGCAATCTGAGTCTGTACCAAAACTTGCCCAAGAACTGTGTTAAATATTTGCTGGTATAACAGGAATTAGAAAAGTATGTTCCACACAGATTCATTAGTAATTTTATATAACTCTGGCCCACATTCATGGTTTTCCATATGTATGGTCACATGCATTAAAGTTTATACACCTACACATACACACTTTTTACTGAGTCACATGAAAGCCATACACTGATCTAAGAATATAGTTTGGCACAGTGTGCCTAACACAACAGAGTATGATCCCACTGTGTTTTCCATACCTCAGCTATCGCTCATCCTAGACTTTGCCAATTAATTAAATTAATTTAATTAATCTTAAATTCTTAATCTTAAATTAATTAAATCTGCACACCTTGCAGCTCTTCCATTTCTGTTCCATTTTCTTTATGCATACAAAACATTCAACTGAATATATTAAGCTGTGCCCATAGCACTGGGCACCATTTAAATCACTTGCCCTGATTTATATTTGGAAAAGAAGTGCAATGGTGAAACTACATAGTTTTTCTAAGACCATTATTAAAAATTAACAATGATTTCAATGTTTGAATGGGCTCAGGAAACAGCTATTATTTATTGAGAAGCTAAAGTCAAGGCTTCTTAACAATATTGGAGAACACTGACTAATTGGACAAACAATCCTTTAAGGAAAGAAAGAGGTTATTGTTCATACAGTGAAAAACCTAACATAATAATTAACCACACTGAATGTTTTGACAGAAGGCCAGATGCAATAGAAGCCCAAAGTGCTTGAAAAGTCATGTGAAAAGTCATCATGTGACAAGCCAATGTACTTGAAAGTGGACATAAACCGAACTCCAACATGTAAGTCTGAAGTGACTCCACACACTCACTCCTGCCGAAGATCAGTCAGGAGCGAGAAATCAGTTATTTCTATAAGTCCTTTGAAAACAGACATTCCCAGATTGCATCTGATCCATATCAACAGGATCAAGACTTAACAAAGCTGTCATTCATTTTGCTTGATTTTAATTTACTGAAAGCTTATTTCCATGTACCCATTGGACAGAGATAGGTGACAACCGAGAGCAAGTCATTCCGTACTAAAAATGTCACCAAGACGTACTCGTTATTTCAGGATATGCTTGCAATAGTAAATAAAATTGTCCAGTGCCAATCTGCTGGGCCAAGAGCAAGTACTATGATTTGCAACCGTACAGCTAAACTCTCCTATTCCCAGTGCAAGGTGGCCTCATCCAAACTGCACACTTAGAACAACCTAGACATGTGCTACCTCTTGACCTGCACTGTATGAAACAGAGCCAGCTTGTGCCTGCTGACAACTAAAAGGGTCTGGACAGTACCAGGACAATGATAGAAAGCATGCCTTTGTCTTTGTTAGATTAGATGCAGTCTAAAAGAACAACTGCAGACCTTTAGGAGAAAGGGAGGGTTTGGGGCAGTCCTGAGTTAGGAAATAATGCACTGGTGATGAGCATTATTTTTATATATATAGTGTTTCAGGGACTACCTGGGTCTGGAAAGCTGCTTGTTCTACAGGTGATTTCAGTCTGAGTTCTAGCATATCCTGCTGGGCTGATGAAGGAGAAGAAAAGTACCTAATTCAGGGCTCTGGGTCCCAAATCTCAAGTAGTCTGTCCAGTCTTTGTCTGGTGGTACAAGAGAGATATTGATGAACTTATATTCATTTCAACCAACAACCACTAAAATTTCTGGAAGCTGGAGTACGTGATATGGAGATGCTGAAGAAGCTGGGTTTGTTTAAGCTGGAGAAAAATTAGGTTAAGGTGACATTTCATCATAGTCTTCCACTACATACAGGCGGTGTAAAGAACAGGAGAAAAATGGTTCACAGAGGTCCATAGCAAAAAAAAAGAAAGGAAAAAAAAAAAAGACAAGAGACAGCAGACGAAAAAAAAAAAAAGGTCAAAAGGTCTCAGGCAGAATGGTTAAGGAATAGGAGTGGTTTCCCTTTTCCAACAGGAACAATAAGCATGTTTTGAAGACCCTCAGCAATTGATTCTAACAGTGAATCTAGATCTGCTTTGAGCATGAGGTTTAACTAGAAACCTTCAGATATCCCTTCCTGCCTACACTATTCTATAATTGTATGAATTGTACCCATATCTCCATTTGTTATACTCTAGCAACTAAAAAGTTAACTAATAGGTTTCCTTGGGGAGGAGTAGTTCAGATGTAATAGTACACATGGGGATGTGTTCATCTAGTGAGATGGAACTTCTAGGTATGTAGAAGTCTTTATTGACTAGACATTTCTATGCCTGTATAAAGAGGTTATTGCTCCTAGGTATGCTTTGCATGTATATATCAAATATGTTTATGTATATATTATATATATATTACATACATATATATACATAAGTTCCTAGATATGGCATTTAGACTTTCTCCGGGGAATTTATTGCAGTATTCTAACTTTCTTAACCTGGATTTTCTTTGTTTCAGTCAGTTATTCAGAATTTCTGCCTCAACAGAAACTTTATACAATATCGAGTTAGATTTTTAAACACTGAAAAATACACCAAGTTGAGGAACTTGCAAGCGGAATCCAGCTGAAATGAATTCCTTAAGAAAGGTATTCTGTATCTGAACAGAAATGGTGGGTCTTGGCTGATTGGACTTTCATTATTTTTATTAATTACTTTCTACACTGCCATTGCATCTCAATGTATTGCATCTCAGCCCTTCACAATCACTATGATTGGCATCAGACTCTTGTGAAGTAGGTTAACACCTGACTTTATGAAGAGGGAGACAAAGGCCAAGGAAGAGTAAATAATATACAACGTCTTCAGCAAAACAGCAGACGTGACCAAGTTCTTCTAATGTATTGGGTTTACGTGGTAAAGGTTTGGTAGCAGTGGGGCCACAGAGGTGGCTTCTGTGAGAAGATTTCAGAAGCAGCCCCATGTCAGATAAGAGCCAGCTCCAGCCGGCTCCAAAAGGGACCTGCTGCTGGCCAGACCTGAGCCAAAGAGCGATGTTGTTTGCACCTCTGTGAGAGCAGATTTAAGAAAGGAGAAAAACTGCTGGGCAACAGCAGCTGGGAGAGAGGGGTGAGGAACAGCCCTGCAGACACCAAGGTCAGTGAAGAAGGAGGGCAGGAGGTGCCTCAGGCACCGGAGCAGAAGTTCCCCTACAGCCCGTGGTGAGGCCCATGGTGGAGCAGGCTGTCCCCCTGCAGCCCATGGGGTACCACATGGAGCAGATCTCCATGGTGCAGCCCATGGAGGAGACCATGGTGGAGCAGGTGGATCTGGCCTGAAGGAGGCTGCAGCCCATGGAGAGCCCCCCAGGATCAGACTCCAGGCCGGACCTGTGGCCCGTGGAGAGGAGCCCACACAGGAGCAGGTGATCCAGTGTGATCTGCTGCCTGTGGGGGACCCATGCTGGAGCAGTTTGCTCCTGAAGGATGGACCCCGTGGTACGGACCCATATTGGAGCAGCTCTTGAAGGGCTGCAGCCTGTGGGAAGCTCACACAGGATCCGTCCGGGAAGGACGGCATCCCGTGGGAGGGACCCCACGTTGGAGCAGGGGAACAGAGA
>VXAL01004493.1:73870-98149 GCA_013399475.1 Chauna torquata
TTTTTTTGATGTAGTGAATTACAAGTTTCACATTCCTTCCAGACTTTTGCTTACAAGCCATGTAAATGGAAAAGTGAACCCAGATTCATAAACCATTCCCTCTGGATTAGAGAAATGTTAATGCAAAAAGATGTAAGTCTTCCAGACTCAGCAACGACAGGAATGAAAGAAAAATTTACCCTAGCCAAAATACCCACCTGTGGCAAATAAATCTCTCTCAGTTCATGTGTCTGTACTTCATTAATAACCTATCCGAAAAAAGACTTGTTGAAGCACACTTTGAAGATTAACAGAAATGGACTAACATGGATTTGCAAAGAAGACCTCCAAAACCAGAGTTCTACTGGCTAAAGAAAGCTTCTGGTAAGACTTCTCAGGCCTCCCCAGCAGCAGCAGATGTGTTAGTGCTGTTTGGGAACAACAGTGGCATGTCAAACTGAAATATCATAGATCTTTCAGGGTATCACAGATTAAAGTAAGTACCTAAGATTCACTCCTGTGCCTGGCTAACAACCAGCCAGAGATGAGGTCAGATGTCTTACAGTAGACGTGAAAGTACTAATGTCTGCTCCCCAGTATCACAAAAGACATTTTACACTACCATGGCAATCCAAAATAGTGTAAAGCCAGATAAGAATGTAATTTAGCTCTTCTTTTACTCCTCAAATAACGCTAAAAGGTTTTGGAGTAAATCACATCTGGCTCCAAGACAGAAAATAGTCACAGTACAAGTGACCTCTCTTCCCATACAGCACCGATATGATATAAAATCAGGTAGGCTCATCAGTTCCCCCTCTCCCCTTTAATTCATGCTTGGTTCTTCTTGATTAAGTAATAATATTAAATGGTGAAAAAAAAGAAAAAATTTGGAGATCCCCAAGGAAAAGCAAGTGTGTACTACAGCGTGTCATTTTTATAGCCACATCTGCCTTTTGGCCAGATTGCTACCTGCAAGTAGCTCCATTTACTTTTCAGGAAAAAAAAAAAAAAAAAAAGTGACTGTTTCCAGCAATTGCACTTAGCAGCCACTTTTTGCCAAGAGCTGTTGTTTGGCTCCCAGGCTTCCAGGGAACATTGTTTTGTTTATATTCAATGGCAGAAAAAAAAAAAAAAAAGAATTAATAGCTGATCCCTCAAGGTTTTTGTCTAGGAGTAAGGATACACCCTTTAGAAATGGGAACTTAGCACAAGCTAAATGGAGAAGCGGTTTAAATGGAAGGACCACCTTTAACTGTTAGTAGTCCTTCTCAGGACCTTGAAAATGAAGTGTGTAGGAAAAGATAAAGGGGAAAGAATTTTCTGGAAATGTTACAAAAATGGGCAAATAATATCATTACATTGATCATTTTTCACAAGCTTCTTAATTCCTGTCCTAAGACAAGAATAGAAACAGAAAGGAGGAAATGGCACAATGAGGGCAATTCATGGTAAATTTTAGAGCATGACAAATCAGGAAGTTCAGGAGATCATAAAAAGGGGAGTGTATTGAGTTTCTGGGGTTCTTTTTTTTAATCAAAATCTATAAACCTCATAACACAAAGACTGAAAAGGCTGAAGACCTTTCACTGAAACAGGCAACACTTAAGAGCAATAGGGAGTATACTTCAAGCAGGGTGAAAAGAGAATGAATCCCTTTGAATACTAATAAAATCCACAGGTAACTTGCCTTTTCTGCAGTGTGTCACTTCCCTCCATGCATTCTTCATTTCTGTGTTCATTTTGTGCTATCTTTACTGAATTCTGAGGTACACAGTATTTATCATGGTATTACAGGCAATAGGGCTGATGTCCTTTGTTAACAGGTTTGAAGTGTTTTGACAAACAGAGTTGTATAAGGGTTACATCATTGTTATATTCTACCATATTCTATTTTATTCTCTTCTATTTACACCTTGTTTGCTGTATTGCCATGGAATCCACAAGGCTTCCAACAGTACTTTATGGCTGGTGACTGCTGTATTTCAAGTCACACACATGACATTATTTTCCTCTCCTTTAGTATGGAAGAGAAATATGTTCAACAGAGAACCTTGTTTGGTAAGCAGAGTGCTGAATTTTGCCAATGTATGTATTTTTAGAACATGTACATTTTGTGAAGTATTTCTGTCAGAGGAGATAATGCGAATTGGAAGGTGGAGTCATCTGTTTGGACCTCATTCTCAACTTCTTGATGTTCGATCTAAAATTTAGGATCCATCTGCACTACAAAAGTGGATCTTGATACAAAGAAAACTAACCAAGGTAGTGTCAGAGCTGAATTCAGTATGATCATATTAGTTTGGGGTACTGACTAATATTTGCAAAGAATAAACTAAAGAATAGATTATGGTATACTCCAATTTCAACTATACTATGAAACTCTGATTCTATGGCATATGTAATACAGTTATAGCATAGACATACATAATATTGTATATGCCTATCTTCTGTCTTCTCCATATTTCATCCACCTCTATTCTGTGTGAATATCCAAAGAACTGGTTGTGGTTCTCAAAACAGTCTTTGAAGAAGTCCTCAGCCTAGGCAACTGAACATTTTGAAGATCAGGACCAAGGTCATGAAGGTGATTTGATATTCTAGACAAAACTGGTGAAAAAANTGGTATCTCCAGTTGCTGAGGTATTCTGCTGAGTTCTCATTAGTTGGAGTCTCCGCAGCACTGAAGTTCTCATGCCTGGGTATGTCATCTTGATGTCATTCAGGTGAGAGGTGGCTACAGTGTGAATAACAAGTTCACACTGGAACTTGGAAGGGACATTTCCTAAGCAATCAGTAATGATAGGAAACATCACTTAGTAGTCCTGTAATAAGACTTTAGTGCTAGTGCAGATTCAGAAATACTCTTCATATATGCATTGACTGTGTCAATTGTAGGACTGCACTGTCAGCCAAAGGAAAGCTTGCACCATTCCACATCCTTTCCTCAGCCCACTATCCTCCTCTTCTTTTTTCCTGAAGCTCATTCTCAGGGGAGCCTTTCTACATTCCTCAGCTATATTTGTCAGGTCAACCAGCCTTAAAATTGTGATATACTCTTACTTAGTGAAAGACAAGAAATGTCTGTAGATCATCTGTTCCTAATACAGCACTCTGCACTGAATCACTGGCCAAGTAAAATGAGAGAAAGAGAATAGTTTCATAGAATTCACCAGGACAGAGGTATTAAAAAAAAACAATGGGAATCTGAAGACCCTAACAGCTCATGTAGCTAACTAGCTCTGTGAATTGCAATTACCTTCCTACCTCTCCCTGCAGATGGCTGATACAGGGTATAGAAGAACAGGAATTGCCAAGGGCAGGCATCCATGGTTACATGGAATAGTCTAATTACCAATGAACCTATTTAAACAGAGGTTTGATTTTGCAATTCAGGTTTGGAAAGCCTATACAAGGATGCATTTGTCCCCAGAAATAGTTCTGGGTTAAATCATCTCTATAATATCTTGACAACTTATAGACAAAAAACATGGTCTTTTCAAGGACATCAGGCTTGAGTAAAATGAAACCCAGAACTGTTCTTGACCAGATGTTTACTAAAGCCAAGACTTCAACTGAATCATAACAGCCATATTCTTAACGTGATTTTATTGTGCGACTTTTGGCACATCCCAAATTCAGCTGGGTAAAAGGAGGGAAAAGACTGAAATACCATGAGAAACTCTTTATTAGCATTATTGTGTTATTTTAAATTTCAAAACATTAAGCTGTGAATTGTGACTGGTGCAGCTGGTGGATATGGAAAGACAATGGAAACTTCCTGACTTATTGGCTGTCATTATGTTATATTTCAATCGTCTTTCTTTCCTTGCATGTGTTAAAAGTCTATGCAGAGTCAAGCAATGTGAAATCTAAAATTAAATTGCCACAGTTACAATGAGGGAGCAGAACACGTATTTACTTCTAAAGATAGATGACTAAGGTTAGGATCAATATCTCCTGAGATTGTCTATAGAATCAATGGAGTGGCAGGGGTTCCTCCAGGAATGAATACAAAGCACTTTGCTTAGGCTTCTTCTAAATTGTCTTGTGCTGGTGCATGTAAAAACCAGATGATACTTTGTCAGCTGTCTAAACCACAGAGTACATCTGCACTGTTGATGCTGTCTATCCCAGGGATGACAGCTGGCCCTCAGACAAAACAGAGCAGAGTGAATGATCTTCACATTGCTCAACTTTGCCCAGAATAAGTTTGGGAGAACACTACTTGGGATGGTCTGTACAGGCACAGACAGCTGTATGCCCATGCCTAGGAATGTACCCCCGTGCTGTTTCATTTACTAACATCTGTGACGCCACTCTCTATGGGTATTTGGTATGCCATGAGATAAACAACAGGTTGGCTCCTGGGACCATGGCAGGTGGTCCTCAGCTAAACTATGGAAGCATCTGCCCTTTATTATCTTTTCCTGTTAGAACATGTGATAAATATGTGAACCTAAGGGAACACTAGGGCATAGACGTGGTCTATTTATCCAAAGGTCAGGAACTGTTAATGCATACATCATGGGAGCTCTTTTAAACAACTCTGTTCCAGGCTTCCCCTTGATTCCAGGGAGATTTTGCTGAGTTTCTGAGTGACCTCATGTAAATACTTTTGTCCCCTTGACATTTGATAGTGGGTTTCGATATTTGCTGCTTCATGTATTTAATTTCTTTGCTGGATATCCTCCAAATATTTTAATGGATACTGATAACTTTTAAGTGTGCTTGTCCAACACAGAGCAAAAACAATTGTGCCAGGAGTGAGTAGCTATGACTTTGCATTGTTTAGAAACTACGTTTCTCAAGTCAGGATCTAAGTACTTCAGAAGCACTGTATATATGCAATTAAGGTTTTTCTTCTTTAAAAAGAGGGGGAATGATTTAAGCCTGGAATTCCGCTGTAATGTGTTTTCACTTAATTTCCAGGAGCTTTGGAGACACTTTCACTGTGAATAAATACACTGACAAATCACACTTCATTTACTTTGACCTATTTTTTTTGTTTCTTCATTAGTGAAATAGTTCATGTACATCTTTCTTTCTATTTCATTTATTACCGGGATGATCATAAGCAGCAGCTAGAGCAGCTAACATGACATAGATTTATTACAGACCTAATACAATGGCAATGTTGCTTGTCTTCAATGTCATGTACTTTCAGGGATAGAAAATAGCCCAAGATATTGCTCTTTGCAGGAGGTAGACTAAAGACCAAATTGTGAATCTCACACTTTCGCCATCACTATAGGTGTTAAGTTACCTCAAGCTTGTCAAAGAAAGCTATTTACTTTGGGTAACTTCTCCAACTGTTCTGGCTCACTAATTTTGTAAGGGGGAAAAAAAAAAAAAAAAGACTGATTTGGGGTCAATGGATGCCCTATAACATCAGCAAATAACATTGGAAGAAGATACCGGAAACTGCATGAGTAACAGTACCATGAGTCTTAGTACCCTGCTTCATTTCTAAGTATATTGTAAATCAAGCTTACCTCTAGGTGAGGGCCTATTTTGCCATACAAAGAAGCTTCCTTTTGTCAAAAGCTAGAGTCAAATGAAAGGAGCAGTCAAGAATGGAAAAGCAGAAGTTTTCTCCATCTTATAGAAGGGCATGTAGAAAGTGATATAACAAAGGAAATTGCATTCTGTTGCAGAGCAACATAAAAAGCAGGAATCATAAACATTTCATGTGTTAGCACAACTGATTTTGTTTATTTTTAAACTGCCCCAAAATCCAATCATGCTGTATGTACATAGACAATTCATGGGATAACACACCAAAAGTAGACACAAAAGATAAAACACATTCTGTTTTAGTTTGCTGGTGTTTCTTCTTTTTTTCATTGTACGTCTGCTCAACTCAGTGAAATGATCCACCTATATGGATTCCCACATCAACCCTCTCTCAATTCCTATGTCCACACTGTCTCTCTAACAGGAGACATCCATCATATTACCTCTGGGGTGCTTGTCTGAACGGTTAAGTGTGCAGCTTTTTATCTAGGTTTCTCTGGGCCTCTTTTCTCGTGTAAAATGGTTTAGAGCAGAACAAGTATACCAGCACCTATCTGCTTTACCTATATTTTATAGTTAGTATGTAAGACCAGCTACTGCTATGGGTTACTCAGGAAATCAAAAGTAGCACGCACACAAAAACAAAAACAGAAAATAGTCTTCCACATTGTTTAGAGTGTTAGTTTTCTTTACATTTCCAGTGTCATTTATTTTGATATGCATTTCTGCAATTCTTTCCACCTATCTTTTGCTCTTATTTTCTTACAAAACGGTATACTAGGCTTTCTGTATAAAACATATATATAAACATTTATATATATATATAAAAACAAAGAAATGACCCCCAAAATGGTCTTACACACAGGTATGTATTTGTCCCTCATTAGAAAATATACTGTGTGTGTATCTATTCAGTGTCCCTGAATGTCATAGCACTGGCTATTAAAATGGGGTCAGGAAGAAAGGGACCTTTTTTTTTTTCCTGGTTTCTTTNCCTTTTGTCAAAAGCTAGAGTCAAATGAAAGGAGCAGTCAAGAATGGAAAAGCAGAAGTTTTCTCCATCTTATAGAAGGGCATGTGGAAAGTGATATAACAAAGGAAATTGCATTCTGTTGCAGAGCAACATAAAAAGCAGGAATCATAAACATTTCATGTGTTAGCACAACTGATTTTGTTTATTTTTAAACTGCCCCAAAATCCAATCATGCTGTATGTACATAGACAATTCATGGGATAACACACCAAAAGTAGACACAAAAGATAAAACACATTCTGTTTTAGTTTGCTGGTGTTTCTTCTTTTTTTCATTGTACGTCTGCTCAACTCAGTGAAATGATCCACCTATATGGATTCCCACATCAACCCTCTCTCAATTCCTATGTCCACACTGTCTCTCTAACAGGAGACATCCATCATATTACCTCTGGGGTGCTTGTCTGAACGGTTAAGTGTGCAGCTTTTTATCTAGGTTTCTCTGGGCCTCTTTTCTCGTGTAAAATGGTTTAGAGCAGAACAAGTATACCAGCACCTATCTGCTTTACCTATATTTTATAGTTAGTATGTAAGACCAGCTACTGCTATGGGTTACTCAGGAAATCAAAAGTAGCACGCACACAAAAACAAAAACAGAAAATAGTCTTCCACATTGTTTAGAGTGTTAGTTTTCTTTACATTTCCAGTGTCATTTATTTTGATATGCATTTCTGCAATTCTTTCCACCTATCTTTTGCTCTTATTTTCTTACAAAACGGTATACTAGGCTTTCTGTATAAAACATATATATAAACATTTATATATATATATAAAAACAAAGAAATGACCCCCAAAATGGTCTTACACACAGGTATGTATTTGTCCCTCATTAGAAAATATACTGTGTGTGTATCTATTCAGTGTCCCTGAATGTCATAGCACTGGCTATTAAAATGGGGTCAGGAAGAAAGGGACCTTTTTTTTTTTCCTGGTTTCTTTTTTTTTTTCCTGGTTTTTTTTCAAACATACAGTTAAATTAGAATAAGACAAGCAAAAGCAGAGCAGTCACAGGAACAATCAGGTCCTGTTTATGTATCAGCACCATGTTGTTCCTATTGCCATTGTTATTACTCCTTTCCAATTTCACTTCTAGTTATTACTTCCCAGGAATTCATATATCTACATATTTTTTGGTCATATATTCTCTTGCCTCACAATGGGCTGGATGCAGGGTCAGAGAAGATGAAACACTGGAAAATGTAAGTAGATCCAGGGACTCTGGAGGTTCTTGTTCTGTTCAACAACATTTCTGGTCCTCTTTTTTGGAGATTTTCAATCATTTAGAAAATTATGATTTATTCTATGTAACAAATGGTTTTTAGTATCCTTTGCTACCAAAAGATATTTCTGGGAAATGATTAGAGAAAGTTTTTTTCACAAGCACTGCTGGCATTAGGTTCCAGCCTTGCATTTCTGTATAAATACTTTTTCTGGTATAAACCCCTATTAATGGTGCAGATGGTTCTTTGTCTTCAGTTATTATTCAGCAAACAGACTTCTCATCATTACTGCATGATGTGCTGGGAGAACCAGCCACACTAAATACACCAGCAAATTTGGTGGTGGTGAGGGAAGGGTTAAATTTCAACCCAATTTATTTAGCTCATGCACAAGTGTCAAATTAATTCTTGTCCTGAAGACTTTGTAATTGAAAAACCCCAGGTATGAAAATGCTATTAAGATTGGGGGCAAAAAATGGAAAACCATATTGAATTAAAAAACAAAGTACTTCTTGCTGGTTTACAAAAAGTCTATAACACTGATAAAATCTTCAGAAACCAATGTGCTTTCCCCCTCTCCCTTGTCCTTCTTTATTTTGGTTTCATTTCAACCCTGGAGTTCATATCATCTCCTTCCAGATCGTACTCTTCTACTTGGCCGCTGGTCCACACCTTCACGCGATCAGTCAGGTCGCTACTTCTGGGAGCCAGGATGAAGTCATAAATCAGGGCAGCACTTGCTCCTCCAATGATTGGGCCGACCCAGAAGATCTAGAACACAGTTCCAAGTCCAGTTAATACAACAGGTATTACTGCATTTGAAGCTGTTCTGAAAATCTCTAAAGTTTTTCTGTGTGGAATTTACGCATGAAAAGTGTAGGCTATCACCTGAATATTTACTTAACCGCATAGGCAAGAAACTGGGAATTTCTCACCCTGAATTGGACAAGAGACCCAAAGATGAATACCTGTGACTATGTTGTCAACTTCTCATATTTAATGTTAGGTATCTACTGGTAAAACATCGCTGCTGCTCAAGCTACATTTGGCAGGGAGGGGGGCAACAATTTCAAAAAGCAGCAAGGGCATTATATTCCTTTCTCACAGTAATGTTCAGTGATACTTAGGTGAATTAGAAAGTTATACTTATTAAGGACCTACTTAGGGGCTTAATTTGTTACTCGCTACTGTTTAGCTAGTGATATTCCACATAAGTCAAACAAAGTTTGGAGGGAGAGGTAACAAATCTATTTTAGTAGGCAGGTTGATTTTATTTAAAATAACAGATGGTTTTGAGGAATCTACATGGCCAAAGCGATACTGAGTCTGAAAATATGTTTTCTTTATCCAGCAATATCAGTGGTTTAGTATGCGTTATTATTTCTCCCTCTTTTTTTTCTCTCTCTCCAAAGGCAAATAATTTTTCTAAGCCCTTCTGAAAGTACTGGCTGCTTGCTTAGCTACATTATCTTTGTATCCCAATAGAAATGTTTAAGTGGGAGATAATGGCAACATTTCCACAGTGTCCTCATTTTGTATGTTTTACTCTTTAGATTAAAATTGCATTCATATCCAAAATTTCACAAACCCATTGTACTGCCACTGGACTTCCATGAATTCTTATGCAAGTAGCTGCCAAAATGAGTAGGAGCTTTGGAACAAACGACATTTTAAATATTCAAGAACACTTTGCTCATTTATGGTTAAGACCATCATGCTGCTTTAATTAGTTTTAGTGAAATAAGTAAATTTTCATGAAATCCCTCATTTTAACCACAGGGAATAATTATAAAATTGATAGTGTTTCCAGTGCACTTATCCATGGAAGTGCATAAGCAGACACATAACTTTAGGCAGATGAACATTTTATTAACTTCCAAATATTGAATGATTAACTTAAGTCTATAAACGTGCTTAAGAGCCTTCCTAAATTAGATTTTACTGGATTAAGCAGTAAAAATTTACAAACTCAGTTTAAACAATAGATACTCAATAAAAGATTCAGTATAATAAGGCTTTAAAGTTTTTTTTGTTGTTTTTTGTTTGTTTGTTTGTTTGTTTGAGTAAATATAAAGGGAAATAATCAAAGAAAATCAGCTGTATTTTTTGNTTATCCATGGAAGTGCATAAGCAGACACATAACTTTAGGCAGATGAACATTTTATTAACTTCCAAATATTGAATGATTAACTTAAGTCTATAAACGTGCTTAAGAGCCTTCCTAAATTAGATTTTACTGGATTAAGCAGTAAAAATTTACAAACTCAGTTTAAACAATAGATACTCAATAAAAGATTCAGTATAATAAGGCTTTAAAGTTTTTTTTTGTTGTTTTTTGTTTGTTTGTTTGTTTGTTTAAATATAAAGGGAAATAATCAAAGAAAATCAGCTGTATTTTTTGAACGTGCACAATCAGCTTGAGGAATTTGCCATCTCCTGAGGCCTGAGGTTAGTCAGGAGCAAAAGGAGATTATTTTTGTTAAATGAAATAGAAATGGCAACTCACCAACTCAGTGTTAATGAGATGGATTTAAACATTT
Source organism: Chauna torquata (assembly GCA_013399475.1). NCBI lineage: Eukaryota > Metazoa > Chordata > Aves > Anseriformes > Anhimidae > Chauna > Chauna torquata. Next base: position 84,156 of record VXAL01004493.1, read on the forward strand.
CTGATGTTGTAGATCGTGTATATGCAGAATCTCTTGTAAGCTAAACAAATTTCTTCAACTTACCCAGTGATTTTCAAAGTTGTTAGCAATCAGTGCTGAGCCAAAAGATCTGGCTGGGTTAATTCCACAACCGGTGTAATCAATCTAGGAGTTGAAAAAAGAACCAGTGGTAAGATACCAAAGCACATGTGGCATTTTCATTACACAGGAGTTTAAGTGGCTGCCTGCAGGATGCATCAGATGCACACAAGAGCTTCGTTCATCCTACCTGCTTTTACTCAGAAAGAGGGGGAAAGACTGCCACGTCTGTCCTGTCCCAACAGGGAAACAGGTCCTACTGCAGTGACTTCTTGTCACAAATGTTCAATCTCAGCACACATAGCCATAGATGCATGGCTTAAGGAAGCAGGTCCATGCATGTTGCAAAAACAAGGTCAGCCTCTGAAGAGGAGGGAGAAGGATGAAACTACCATCTTGTCCATTATCTACCTGCTCCACTGGCCCATCTTGTGGTGGAACATTGCAGATATCAGTTGTGAGAGCTAAAACTTACAGCAAGAAGGTGTCCCAAGGCAACGGAGAGACCAATGGCCAGAGGTGCTGATCCTGAGACGTCATTCCTTCTCCGGTCTGTGGTGGCAAGGACACACAAAACCAGCTGGAGGGTAGCGATGATTTCAATTCCTAGTCCTTGACCTGCATTGATTCCATCTGAAAGCTGCATCGAGACAATAAGGAATAAGTTACCTGATATTCCTATCTGCCTTCAGCCAATATGACGAAGTTTCATGGGTTCTGGTGTCTCAATAGGAAAGTTCAGACCTCTACATTCATTTCTAACCTCAGGTTGCCTTTGCTTAACAAACAAATGAAGGATAAAATAATTTGAAACACATGCTACTGAACTCAAGTGTAGATGTAACCAGATTTTGCTGGTGATATAACATGGTTGTTGCATCCGGCCAAAGTGAACACTCAGCCACTAGACACAATGAGAACGTAACTGGTGTACTTGTGAAAGACAAATGAGTCAAAGATTTGCCTTCAATAGAGTTTTCCCATAAAAAATGAACTCTGGTGCCATGACATTTATTCATTGCTTCTGAGAATGAGGACGCTGTGGTCAGGTTAAACATTGCTCAACTTGCCTTTATCAACAATTGCCAAGCAAAGAGGGGCAGGAGGAGGAAGGGACAAACAGAAAGGTACATAGCTCTGTATAACTTGAAGATACTTATCTCTGCTAATGACAAGTGAAATTGATCTTTTCTTCTCCCACCACTAATTATTTTCTGTTGTTCAACATGAACTCTTCAAATAAAGGACTTCATGTGGGCAGTGCCCTGCAAAATGCAGGCACCATGGGCAGGTTCCCTCCTGAATATTAGTTCACCTATACTGTGATTCAGCTGCCTGAAAATATGCATCTAATGCCATTTGAAACGCCCTGGGATATCCATGGTGTTCGTGTGGGACTGGCAGATGTGACATGGAAGACCAAAGGTATCTAAAATGGCTCTAGATGCCAGTGTTCAGGCAAGGTATCTCTAAACTTGGATAGGCAACGAGCATAGTCAATGGAGATGAGCTATTCAGCAGATGAAATGTAGGTGCTCATTTAAGTCAACTGCATAGCTCTGTCCTTTATTGACTGTATTGACTAAATCTCATCTGACTACAACAAGAGCTTTGAAATAACTCATATAGAGACTAATTTTAGGAGTATCTCAAACTTGAACTGAATCCCACCCAATCTCTTTGGGAGTCGGAAAAAATCATCCGCAATATAGAAATCTTGAAGAGCTGATGGAGGAAGTATTTCAGTTTCTTAGTGAAGTAAAGTGGGTTCTCCAGAAAAACTCACACTGGCAGATGTAGAGATCTCAACTGTATTATTAGTCATGGAATCAGTAGAGTTTCTTAATAATGTAAATTACGTAGAATGTATAGAAGCCACAGTAATTTACATAAAGGAACATTAAACAATAGAAATTTGGTCTTATTTCAGTAGTACTATTAGAAATTTGTGCTCAAATAGTAACCACGGATCTAAACCATTAATGATATAACAGATTTGAATTCTGCTTCTAATCTTTGTATTCACTGGCAAGTTAGTTAAGACAAGACAAGCCTATATCTGAGCACAATAAATTGTTGTTAAGTAGAAGTAACTGCATTGCATGAATCAGATAAAACATGAGCTTGGACACAGGCCAGAAAAACTGAGAATGTGAGTGACTCAGAGTAGGAAGCAAGCTCTGCAAAATTTTCCCTCAAAAATAGTGCTATCTGTAGCTTATCCCATCTGTCATAGCCTTTGCATTAAAAATTGAAAGGTCGTACATAACAAAAACATAGTTACATGTTATTGTGACCTGTCCAGAACAATGAAACTATGGGAAATCATGCTTTAAATCTGTTTTCATAGTTTTACATCATAATTTCCCTAAAACTAATCTTTGAATAACCTTAAAACTTGAGGATGTTTAGCTGAACTCCCTCACTTTCCACCTTTGTTATTCACTTTTCTTATTTCTTCTATGTAACATAGCCTAATATCAAATTCCTAAACACTTGAAAATATTGCCTGAGTCTTCAGCTAGCATGAATCTGATTAAGCACATTAAAAACAGTGAAAATATATTGATTTCTAAGACTTGGCAATCTGAAGCATTAATAACATATTGTTCTTTAACATGTAGAACTGATAACCCTTGAGTTAGAAGCAGTTTATCCACATAAAAGGGAATTTTGATTGAAATGATGGGTATTTAGGTTCCTTCAGCATCCATGTAGTAGAAACTAAAATCAGTTACTGAAACCTTCAGCACAAATAGGACGTGTGAGAAATATAAATCTGATGTAAATATGTATGTATGAGCTGGCAGTGAAAATGACAAGATCTAGAAATTCATACTGAACACCTGATATAACACTAAATTAGTATGCTATTACTTTTGTCATCACCTTTTAAAAATAATTACTTTATTTGCTGAGAAGACGGTGGGATCTGTGACTCATTAACTTGGACTTCAAAGGCATCCCACTGCTATAAAAGAATCTGTACTATAGACTCTGGAAAATCCTATCTCACATTTGGAAGGCCAAATGGTCAAAATTAAAAGGCAAGTGTATTTGCAAATGAGTGATTGATATACAGATGCCCAAGAGTGGATATGAAATGAAGTATTCCTCTATCATAATGCAAATGTTAAACCCCAGAGAGTCTAGATCTGAGATCTGATGCATTCATGTCAGTATTTGAAAAGGCCTTGGCATCTGAGATGATTAAACACGGACTTGCCATAGGTCTTTCCCTTTGCTTCGAAGCGCTTCAAGAAAAGAAGAAAGACAATAAGAGCAAAATTATGCTTTCAAAACCTGTGATAATCCTTATCTTTGAGAGGCGGAAATCATAGTCTTCCCTTCCCCTCTGGAAAACACATCCAAAGGTTGACGTAACTTGAGGTCATTCTCCCTGCTAATCAACAATTATTGATGGGCTGTGTGGAATCAAATAAAACCTGGAAATATCATAGGAAACCTTTTGCTTTCCTCTAGCGTGTAATTTTATGCAGCCTGCCAGGGACGTAAGATTCCACTGTGAGAGCAAGAACTCTGGGCCGTGTTCCAAAATTGCAAACTGAGGCAAGCCTTGGATGTCCTCATTTGCTGTGGTTTGTGGATCTGCAGTATTTAAGTATATTATCACAGGCATTGGTTATTTGCCTACTTGTCAGAGCTATAGTGTCAGTACAGCAGCACCCTGGGCCTACCAGGATACAGCAACACATTGAACATCATGAGTCTTCACCATACTAACCATGTCCCAGCATAATATGAGTAGCAGGAAGGTGCGTTTCCTGATATTTCCCATAACCAAGGAGAGATATCAAGTTGAACGTATATATATATATGTGCATGTATTTATATTTGTATAGTCCTTGGTCACAGTGGATTTGCAAGGGTTACCCAGCTAACACCTAACAGAATATGAAACACTTTGTAGCTTGCTTTCAAATCTGCTGTTTTAAGCTCCTGACAAAACTGAGTAGGTTGGTTATCCACTGGTTGCATTTTCTTGATTTATTTATTTTTTTAAGGAAAGCTTGAATTTTTGCGGTCTTGTAGAATACCTGGCTCTAGACTCTTGAGCCTTTGGTAAGGTCAGGGCTGTCTAAAGCTTAATCCGAATCTAGTAGCAAGTAGTACTCTACATTGCAAAGACGTGACTGTGTGAGCCTGTCAATATACACAAAGGTAAATATCAACCACCTGTTTTAACATTTAGTATTCTGCTGCTGAGTATATCCTGAATTTAAGGTGACAATATCTCTGGTTCTTAAATAGAATAATAATGCCTTGAAACGTAAGACGTAGTCACCTCTACCGTAGTGCTGGAGTAATGGAGTCCTTTTCTAGTGACTTGTACCCACACTGCTATGACTTCGCTGCATTGGTAGGCTGCTTACCAGTGGTCATGACAAGGTATGTGGACAAGAACATGGGCTGACACTGCTTTTGCCCTTGATGTATCTGTGGGGAGATCTCTGGCCTCTTCTCACCTCAGCCCAATGTCCCTCACATGCTCTGCATTTTAGGTGATGCTCATTAAGGTAACAGAAAAAAATATCAGAGGACAGAGAATAGCACAGTAACTCCCCAACCCTTTCATGCTTCAAATTTGTGAGGCTCAAAGAGTGGATTCAATGCTTTAAGGAACTGAATCTGCTTTAAGCAATTAAAATGAAATACACAAGCCCACAGTCATCTCCAACACATTTTCCCATACCATGGGAGAAAATCCAGTCCTGTCCTCCTTTGTGTTCACATGAATTGTTCCACTGAACTTCATTTCTAATTCACTGTACTATTTTGACAAGAGAAGCACCAGAAACATACCCAATAAGTGGGTTACATTATTGGCAAGATCTGAGAGTTATATGTAGACATAAATATATCTGATCAGCTGAATCTCTCTCTTGTCTGCAGTAGCTTGCACTAAGTCTCCCTTGACTGTAATAGCACCCAGACTACATGCAGAAGTGTACACGTAGACAACTCAAGTGAGGTGTATCATTCTGTGAGCTAAATCCCACCATCAACATTTTTACCTGAGCTCAGTGTGACTCTAGACAACTTAGTGGAAAAAAAATCCACTAGAATTTGCTGAATTTATAGAAATTGCATCTTGTTCAGAAAGCTTCTGGCTCCTGAGCTGAATCTGATTGGAAGCTAAGGAAGTACTCAGGGCATACTGAAACCTTCTGCTCTACATTACTGGAGATAAGGATGAGGCACCCTTTCCCCTTTCAAAGACTACCTTTATCTGATGATACTGCTGCTGCTCCTGGTTTGAATGCAGTGCTAACTCTGCTTTGAGCAAGAGGCTGGACTGGAGACCTCCTGAGGTCCCTTCCAGCTTGAACTTTCATATGAGAGACCTTGGTTTTCTGGTCCAGTGGGAAGGATCAGGACCGAATTGCCTCAACTGAGGTTCAGCTGAGTTAATGCACAGAAACAGCTGGTGACGTGTGCAGATTATGGAGCTACAGATGGTGGATCAATAACTGTGAAGGCTCTGCATAGATATAGGCCATAATGGTGAATGAGCCAAGAGAGAGGTATTATAATCATGAGCACTATTAGACCTGAGTACAAAATTTAATGGAAAATCATTATCCAGTCATGACCACGAGAGTAACTACTTGAGATGAGCATCTGCTTTTTGGTCTTAGGAAATGTGTAGCAGTCACATTGCTTCCATTTCTCCATAACATCAGACAGTTTTGATTTATCTGTGACTGGAACTACGGAAGCTTCTTTCTCAGTAGTGCCACAACTGCCATGTTTAGCTGACTGACTTCCATAGCTTTAAGCAATGATGTGGGCAAATTAATGGTTTTTTTTTGGTTTGTTTGTTTTTGTGTTTTTGTTTTGTTTTGTTTCGTGTTTTTGTTTTTTTTTGTTGGTTTTTGTTTNTTTCAAATCTGCTGTTTTAAGCTCCTGACAAAACTGAGTAGGTTGGTTATCCACTGGTTGCATTTTCTTGATTTATTTATTTTTTTAAGGAAAGCTTGAATTTTTGCGGTCTTGTAGAATACCTGGCTCTAGACTCTTGAGCCTTTGGTAAGGTCAGGGCTGTCTAAAGCTTAATCCGAATCTAGTAGCAAGTAGTACTCTACATTGCAAAGACGTGACTGTGTGAGCCTGTCAATATACACAAAGGTAAATATCAACCACCTGTTTTAACATTTAGTATTCTGCTGCTGAGTATATCCTGAATTTAAGGTGACAATATCTCTGGTTCTTAAATAGAATAATAATGCCTTGAAACGTAAGACGTAGTCACCTCTACCGTAGTGCTGGAGTAATGGAGTCCTTTTCTAGTGACTTGTACCCACACTGCTATGACTTCGCTGCATTGGTAGGCTGCTTACCAGTGGTCATGACAAGGTATGTGGACAAGAACATGGGCTGACACTGCTTTTGCCCTTGATGTATCTGTGGGGAGATCTCTGGCCTCTTCTCACCTCAGCCCAATGTCCCTCACATGCTCTGCATTTTAGGTGATGCTCATTAAGGTAACAGAAAAAAATATCAGAGGACAGAGAATAGCACAGTAACTCCCCAACCCTTTCATGCTTCAAATTTGTGAGGCTCAAAGAGTGGATTCAATGCTTTAAGGAACTGAATCTGCTTTAAGCAATTAAAATGAAATACACAAGCCCACAGTCATCTCCAACACATTTTCCCATACCATGGGAGAAAATCCAGTCCTGTCCTCCTTTGTGTTCACATGAATTGTTCCACTGAACTTCATTTCTAATTCACTGTACTATTTTGACAAGAGAAGCACCAGAAACATACCCAATAAGTGGGTTACATTATTGGCAAGATCTGAGAGTTATATGTAGACATAAATATATCTGATCAGCTGAATCTCTCTCTTGTCTGCAGTAGCTTGCACTAAGTCTCCCTTGACTGTAATAGCACCCAGACTACATGCAGAAGTGTACACGTAGACAACTCAAGTGAGGTGTATCATTCTGTGAGCTAAATCCCACCATCAACATTTTTACCTGAGCTCAGTGTGACTCTAGACAACTTAGTGGAAAAAAAATCCACTAGAATTTGCTGAATTTATAGAAATTGCATCTTGTTCAGAAAGCTTCTGGCTCCTGAGCTGAATCTGATTGGAAGCTAAGGAAGTACTCAGGGCATACTGAAACCTTCTGCTCTACATTACTGGAGATAAGGATGAGGCACCCTTTCCCCTTTCAAAGACTACCTTTATCTGATGATACTGCTGCTGCTCCTGGTTTGAATGCAGTGCTAACTCTGCTTTGAGCAAGAGGCTGGACTGGAGACCTCCTGAGGTCCCTTCCAGCTTGAACTTTCATATGAGAGACCTTGGTTTTCTGGTCCAGTGGGAAGGATCAGGACCGAATTGCCTCAACTGAGGTTCAGCTGAGTTAATGCACAGAAACAGCTGGTGACGTGTGCAGATTATGGAGCTACAGATGGTGGATCAATAACTGTGAAGGCTCTGCATAGATATAGGCCATAATGGTGAATGAGCCAAGAGAGAGGTATTATAATCATGAGCACTATTAGACCTGAGTACAAAATTTAATGGAAAATCATTATCCAGTCATGACCACGAGAGTAACTACTTGAGATGAGCATCTGCTTTTTGGTCTTAGGAAATGTGTAGCAGTCACATTGCTTCCATTTCTCCATAACATCAGACAGTTTTGATTTATCTGTGACTGGAACTACGGAAGCTTCTTTCTCAGTAGTGCCACAACTGCCATGTTTAGCTGACTGACTTCCATAGCTTTAAGCAATGATGTGGGCAAATTAATGGTTTTTTTTTGGTTTGTTTGTTTTTGTGTTTTTGTTTTGTTTTGTTTCGTGTTTTTGTTTTTTTTTGTTGGTTTTTGTTTTTGTTTTTGTTTTTTTTTGAACAGGATATTATTTAGTTGTCTGCCTTCAAAAGAGAATTAGGGACAGGAAATTAAACTGGCCCAAAGTAAACCTAACTGTGTACTTCTCCAGTGGCTTCATATTTTTCTCATTAGGAATAAAAGTATATCAAGTACAAACCTGGTTCCCGTTATATGGATAAGACAGTTTGTTATGCAAGGTGGTTTCATCATGTGATGCTATGTCTGCCCCATGTCATCCAACAAGCTCTTAGCAATGGATTGTATCTTCTAGCGTTGAGCTTACTTTCATACAATAGGGATTAGTTTCTCATTATCCTGAAAAATGGTAGGCCTCTGGAAATGTAGAAATCTATTTTTCAGTAGAGGAATGTCAATTTTCTCTATCCTTACGAAACACTTCACTGCAAACCATATTGGTTGATGTTGTTTCAAGAGAGAAAAGTGAACCCATAGCATCTTATTTTAAAATAGAGTTGCTGATGTTCTTTACCCTATTGACATATATAACAACACTGCTGGCTGGGCCTTCTCTCCTTTGAATATTCTAGCCATCCTCTGTGTAAGGCTAGCTTTTGGAGAATCCCAGCAACAGTATGTCTGAGACATAATAATAAGGATATTGTGGACCAGCTATGAATGCATTACCTTTTATTAAAGTGTTTTTAATATTCATGCTGGAACAACTATGTTATTCTGTCCACACAAAATTTAGCATATTAAGGAGTAGTGCTGCAATAAATATCTTTATATTAGACATACCTCTTTCCTTGTGTGCTGAATTCAAATGAACAGCCAACAATTTGCACCAGGCCTGATGTTTTCAACATTTCAAGTTATTATTTTATCTCTACCATGGCAGACCTCTCTCTTAAAGGAAGATTTTTGACATTTTCCTCAACCAGATTTGAAGCTACTTCCCTGGCTATGTTGCTGGCTGACTATTCAAAAAAAAATAATAATAATAATTTTAAAACAATCTGTCTTCCTGCATTTTCTTCTTGAAGCTTAAGCTTTCCTATCTTTGATTTTCCTTAATTTTCTTAATAAGAAATACTCTTCATGTTAGTTTAAATGGTTCATGCTCTGTTCTTCATCCCTACACTGGAAATACTAATTATGCTTCTTTATAGCAAACTAACATTTAAGTGTTTAGCTTGGAAGAGTTATTTAATGAGATGTTCTTTAAATGTAATCTCAGAAATTAATCTTCCTAATTCCCTCAAAACAGCCACTCATTTTGTCTGACTCTTCTCATTCTTTCAGTTCCAGGCTCTATCATGAAAATAACTTGATAACTCCTGTCTTCATAACATCCCTTCCTCCTGCTGGAAGGCTATTCGAGAGCTCCATAGTTATAAACCTTCCTTTAACTCACAGTCAAAATGCATTCAGAGACTTTACCCTAGCTGTTTAACTACAGTTATTCTCTTCTCTCCTTGCAAATTAATAGTGTTACTCTGAAATGGATGTTTCTATACTCATTATTTGAGCATTAGGGATTCAGAGTAGAAAAGTCACATTTCTTTGGTAAGCAGTCAGGCAAAGATCTAAAGAGTTTCATTTAAAATTATACAACAGGAGCACTCAGAAGAAGCTGCTTATGAAGCAAAGGATTAGCTTTGGATCGTATCCTAGATCAACAATAGAAGCATTCATCAGAACCTAAGGACAAAACATATTGTCCTCTGCTAGATTATCCTTCCTATAAATACAGCCTTAAGAGCTCTAAAGGGGTCACATTCAATTCCCAAAGCACAAATTATATTTTCCATTCTTCAGACAGCAGACACCCTCCAGGAACAAGACTAACCTCCCTCCCACCCTATCTAGCCAGGGCTTTGTCTTGCAGCAGCCTGGTATGCCATAACGAGAAGAGTGATGGTTTCATTTATATTAAACCAGAGCACATAAAGCTTACATTTGAGGCCAGTGACAGACAGTAAAAGTCAATAACTGTATAGGACTTTCATTTAGCACAGATAGTTGGAGATGGACCATTTGTTTAACTGTCTCATTTACTCTTTTAATTTTTGATGTGACTGTGGGAAAATTTCTTTGGGAAACTTTTTCTTGTTGTTGTTGTTGTTGCTGAGAAGTATAACACTTCTATTCAGAGGATGAGGAATGGTGGTTTTTTTTTGTTCTTTACCCAGCCAAACACAAGTAAATAGTTCATTTTCAGTAACACATTTGAAGCACTCATTTATACCAGTGAACTATTTATGATCTCGTGTATTGTCAGCCCAGAAGAAGACAGTGTTTCAAAGAGGAATTGAGGGCATACCTGAATTTTGAGCTTTATACAATCTACCTTTCAAAGTTGTTATTGGAAGAACTAGCTAGATTTGCATAAACATCACAGTATGGTTGTTGGCAATTGCACCAAAGCAATATTCATTTTATACTTCTAGACAAACAGTCCAGCCAACCTGTGAAATTTTCAAACTTTCCAAGTCTGAGGTAGTTCATACAGTCAGTCTTGTGCAGAGCATTCAAGAGCTGGTATTTCCATGGAGTTAAAATACAGCTCTGGGTATGTGCATTGGACTTCAGAAATTAGGGGAAGAATTCCAGCTCCTTCTCCACCTTGTTCATCAAGTGAGAAGTCATATCAAAGGAAGGAATAGGGGCCAAGCCTGACTTTATTTATTCCTCAGTTCAAATACAGTCATCATTAACTTCAAGGGAAGTTTTGTGAATATGTGTAAGGAAATGTACCACAGCTTTGCTTTCAAAGCCTTCATTGACTTCTCTTGGCACAGAATGTGTCAAGAGCTCGGAAAAGTTTGGTTTTCCTGGAGAAAGGGATGCACAGGACTCTACGAGAAGAGTACACAGAGGATTTCTTGGCTCCTTTCCTATCCTCAAATGCCAAAAGAGAACCCCCTTGCAGAGTTTTCAGCACACATTTTTGCCCTCCTGCTGTTTATAGAGTTTCCTCCAGGATGCCTGTCAGGCTGCGTATATTTGATTTAACAGCTTAATGCTATGCCTTAGCCTCACATATCATTGACTTCAGTGGAGTTGCAGCAGTTAAATACCAACATTAACCTTGGCTCTGAATGCCAGAAAGAGTAGTACTCCCCATCAGGTTGTACATTAATAAACGCATGGAACCACATACTGCTCCCAACCAGGCCAGAAAAACCTCTAGGAGACATTCACTTGCTCCATGACATTGGTATTAACTTTATTCCAAAGGTACTGAGGAGTACAGCTACAGCCTGATGTCCTGATGTGGCAGGTACCATGCCAGCCCACAATAAAAAGGCAGCCTGTGCCTCTGCATATTTCTAACAAAAAGACAACAGTTTAAAGACAGGGGAGTACAGAAGCTGAAAAACACAGACACAACACATGCACATAGTTTGCTCTAAGAAGTTGAGGATTAGTGTAATAGTTTGTTCTGGTTTCTTTAACTCTGGAACACAGATTTTTCTAAGAATGAAGAATTCTTCAACATTTTTAATTATGATATCAGGTAAAGATCTCTCTGTTATTGAATACACTCAAGCTATAGAATGACAAATAAGCAAGAATATGTTAATACTGTAAAGAAAACAGGCAATTTCCTGTTGAGACAAACAGGAAATTTTTCAAGGGCTATTTTTTCTTCCTTTAGTACTTGTGATGTGGCTCAGTATCCCTGTTTTAAAAAATGCTTCTCTTAGAGGTAGCTATATACAACCCAGATAGTGACATATTTTAGGATTAAAGAAATGTTATTCTCAGCCCACTCAAAGGTCCAAATTATCTGCTGAACTACGTGAGCCCAACTAGAATGACTTATATGTTGTTTTTACCACTGCAAATTTGTGTTAACCTCATCTGAAAAGTCCCTCTATCCATCTATCTATCTATCTATCTATCTATCCATCTATCTCTCTCTGCTGTGTGAGAGTACGTGTGGAGATAGATATGCATATCCATATGCACAAAATATCTAAAAATATATGGCATAATGCAGAGAGGCCCAGGTAAAGGAAAACAATTTTAACTATTTATTTACCAGTCAGGCAGGGTGGTAGAAAAATGAATTTCCTTTTTTTTCATACTTTATCCTACTTAGTTCAACAGCTGGTCAAACTGAAGAAAAAATGTGCTCCCTTCCCCCCAAAACAAACAAACAAACAAACAAAAAACAGTTAGAATTAATTTGAATTACAACATTAACCAATCTACCAAATTAAGAGTGGTTTTAGCTCTGTTGTAACACATTATTTTGAAACCCTCTGTGCACACCTTTCATCATTTTCTATCATTTCTATTCAAATAGGACCTTTAATCTGAGGCTTGCAGAGCATTTTTCAAACAATGGACTAGTCATTCTTGGATCTTCTGGATGTGGACCTTGTTCATGAAACCCACTTTGGACTACTCTATTTTAGCACCAAAGGATCAGCCTGCAGATGGATGATCAGTGATGGCCTCACCATGTGCCAGAAACATCCATACTGCTGCATCAGGGCATGGCTATATCATTATGGAGCAGAAGCACTAAGTAAATTTTTTGTAGGAATGGAAATAAGAAATAACTTCTGAGACCTAAAGAAAGAATTAGAGACATAACCCCTGTTATCCCCAAAGGTACTAGAGGATGAGTGATAACCATCAGTTTTAAATCTCAGACCAGATGTTTCTACTGTCTCTGTGTGAACTCATTAGAAAGCCGCCATGGTTATAGCCATTTTTGAGCAGGTGCCTTTCCTGTGTTCCACCTCCCCAGCATGGTGTGATTCAATACAATACTGGCATGCCATAAAAGACTACTGCTGCTTCAAGATTGAAATCAAATAATGAGCTATTGTTGTGGTACTCTCTGTTAAGAGGTAAAAATCACGGACTAATCTCAAGTACAAGAATGATTTTGCTCACTCGGAAAATGCAGCCACTTCTGGTCCCAAGTAACAGCTCAAGCACCTAAGTACGCAGATGCCCCACCGCAGGCAAGGTTGACAGGAGGATCCTAAATCTAATCAAAAACAGGGAGGGCAGAGGGCAATGACATGGAGAATGAAGCTGACTGTAGGGAATCTTGAGAAAGGCGCAGGACATAACCTGCTTTGAAAAAAAAGCATCAGAAGATTTTTAATAAGCACAAGAGGTCAGGAACTCCGCTGCAATCCAGCATCCATTGGCACCTCTGGAACCACAATTCTCCGTACTGACTCAGAGGAAAAGCAGCATCACTTACTCAATTGTCCACTCACACTGTCAAGCTCTCAGTTTATTTTGGAAGTTCTAACAACACAACCAGACTTTGCTTAATTTGAGGCTGGAGGAGAGCAGACTCAGAGGGTGTGGGCACAAAGAGGGGGAAATCACGAAGGGAAGCACTGAGTCATCAACACCAAGTATGCAAGTCCTACTCCCATGGTCAGAGGCCATCACTGGCACGTTGCTTAGGACTAGATGTGGGGAGTCTGGAGCTTCCTATCATCTGTGATCCCCTTTGAGGCAACTTTGTAAAGGATGGGAAAGATGTGAAAGAAAGGAGGAAGAGACACAATCGCACTGAAAATCCAAAGTGTTCTAGGAACAAGTTACTTTCCACACTCCAGGAGTGATATCTATGATTATTCACCTGTCTTAAAAAAAAATACTCCAGACCTCTGAATCTGCTGACCACAGATCTCCTCTGACTTTTCTAGAAAGTTCTTCAGTTACACAACAACATGTGTCAGTCTGTGAAGCGGTTTTGAAAACATAGTTCTTCTATTTGTTATTCTAGGTTGTTTTTCTTTTGTTTTTATCTACCCTGAGCAAAAGTACCTTCAGGTCTGTTTTTCTTGCCTACAATTTTTGATCCACTGGGAACTTTTTAGAAAAAAATATTTTTTTTTACGAACTGCAAGGCAGAGTTTTCAAAGAGTTTTCAAACTGTGGCCCCTGAGGCTATGAGGGCACATTTCCTGGCATTCTAATCAGTATACAGAAATACAGAAAGTGCTTAAAATCATGAAATTGTAAAACAATCTGCATTTTTCACAAACTGATTATTTTCACACAAACTTAACAAAAAAAAAAAAAAAAAACCAACCC
>VXAL01004493.1:98197-126508 GCA_013399475.1 Chauna torquata
GAAAAATAATCTTACTTTTCTACAATCTCATTTTTTGCAGACAAACAAAAAAAAAAAAAAAAAAAAAAAACCAACCCTGAGTTAAATAAATTTGCTCGACATGCTTTTAATAGCCTGATGAAAGTTCTCAAGATAAACATTGCTGAACCGCAAATATTGTGTTACCTTACAGTACAGACGTCTCCTCTCACCCGCCTTTCCTGCTTGAGCTCTTTGTTGGTCATTAATTGCCCATGATGAAGTTTCTTCCATTATCCAAACTACAGATCTGTCCTCACTAGACAATAGCCAACTATGTTGGCAGATGAGTGTACTTTGGATTAAGTTTTCTCTATTATTACAGTTTTACCTAATGGAAATTCATAAAATGTAGTAATCCAATTGGCAAAAAAAGATAAAAGATGATGTAAGGAAAAATATTCAGATATTTAGAAAAACAAACACACTGTATAACTCTCTTTCAGCTTTTCCAATTCTCGAAAGTTTTTATTCTGGCAGCCACACCACTACTGAAATACATGTAATGTTGTGTCTTAAAAGGATTCAGTAATCTAAGTACATCTCTGAATATTGTCCAGAATTTCTTATTCAGAACCAGTCAAAGTAACTAAAAAAATATTTCCATTGACTTCAGTGAAATTTAGATCAAACTCTTCATATGTGACCATTTTGTTTGTCTCTAAGGACAAAACAGACCCTGATATTGAACATGTTGAAGGAGAATCCTGCTTTTTCCTGCTCCCTTCTTTCTCTTCAGCCTTGTACCTTCCATGCCTGTTTTTTGTGCTTCGTTTACTTTCATATTCCTTTTCCCATCTGGGCAATAAGGTACAGGTTCATCACACTTTATTTCAGGTACTTTACAGAGGCTTCCAAGGCTGGAGCCTCATCATACCAAGTTTCCTCTACAGTCAAGGAAGAGAGCTAGGTTTCTCTAGAGGACAACCGAGTGGATCTAAGATATGAAGTACTGTTCTTTGCCTCTCCTTCTCTATGAATTGGAGAGGAACCTAAGAATTTGAGTTCATCACTTTGGCCCCTTAGTGAAGGACCTACAGCTGGGTAGGATAAATCTAAGTGCAGGCATGCAATCCCACCCAGCATCAGTGAGGACACTGCATAGCCACTGACTCCATTAAATTGCTCCCACCACAATTTTCCTGTCAGAAACACCCATGGCAAGGTCAGAACTGAGGACAGACACAGTCATGCATATCCAAGACCTCTTGCCAACCTTGCCAAAACAACAGCACTCCCTTTCTTTCTATTCTTTTTCTCAGTAGTGAATCTATACCTCATTTTCTACAGGAAGGACAAGAAGACAAAGTGGCTGGCAGGAATGCCAACTCTGTCCCTCCCCTCCTTGTCCTCAGGTTAAAAAGCTTGACATGAAAGCAAATCTCTGTGGTTTCTCCTTAACTTCTGTTTGCTGAAGTGTTCTGTCGGTGCAGCATGCAGTCGGTGCTGGGCTGTGATTTCAGGATGTGCCCCATTGTGATCGGCTCTGCACAAGGACAGCCACCCTGCCATTCTGCCCTGCGCTGTGCTCAGACCTGCTGCCCCCTTAAACCTTCATCTCCCCTCCTCAGCCAGTCCCAGCTCATCAGTGGGAAATGAATGGATGTGCTTTCCTCTCTAGTTCTTTCTTACAAGGGAAAAGAACAGCTGTTGCCCTCTCCATCTCCTGGGAAGTTTCCCCCACTGCTCGTCTAGCCAGAACATTTATAACTGAGTGCGAAATAGAAAATTAAAAAAAAAAATTAATTAAAAAAAATTTGAAACTCTGAGTATTTGACAATGACAAGCACTGAGACCAGGGTTTTTCACAATGTTTGGGAACCATTTTATCCATTAATTCACACACAGAAAGTGTTGCCAGATTTGTAAAATAGGCATGGTGGAGACTTACCATATATTTCCTCTTACAGTAAATTTTATGGTACTGGAAAGGATGTATTTGACTGTATTCCAGAGGTGTTCCTGGGGGAAGGACAAGGCTTCCACCCTGAAATGTAATTTTTGAGATTCATGGAATAGCTTCCTAAGCTTACTGAAATCAGTGACTCCACTGTTTTTCCTGATCTTTCTATCTGTCCCCCTCTTCTGAGATGCCCTTGTGCAGAGCTCTGAATTATATCTTTGTAATTTGGAGAATTACCGACTGAGGAGCAAAAGTTTGGGGTGGTCACCTACACCTACTTTACAAACGGCCAGTTTCAAGGCTTTAGATTAGAGGAAGGAGCCAGTCATCAGCACTTTGTTGCAGGCAAAAGGCAAAGACCAAATGTGAGTGCTGCTGAAACCAGACCTCCCATGTTTAATGGCAGCTGGCAGTCAGACCTCTCGAGGAAACCACTTGGGCGGATACCCTGTCCCATGCGGTTGAGCAGTTCCCTCTGCCAGTGGTTTCAGAGGGAAAGATCACGTATCACACACAGCCAGAGCTTTCTGGAGTTAATAAAAAGATTCCCTCTTCTTCCCCAAAATGTTTTGAATTAACCCATCAAAATTTCTGGAATGATGGCATGGTGGGATACCTGCAGGTACCAGGCTTCAGCAATGGAGGTAGGCAGCCAACCCACAGAGTGACAAAAGGGTGGATGATACTGGACTACTCGGGAATGACCTTCTTAAAGTCAGCTTTTATTATGCTTTCAAAAAATTCACTGCCTCATTTTTCAAAATAACTGTTATGTCACAGAATGCTAAAACATATTGCTGTATTTGTTCTTTTGTTTGTTTGTTTTCATCCTTTCTTTCCTTTTTGCCAAAATGATTTCTGAAGAGATATCATATTTGGAGCTTTATGTCCCAAATATCCCTGTGACTTCAAACAGGCAGAAGATTTCAAAGAAGTTCAAGTTTCAAACTGTAGCCAGGAATATTCTGCAAGACAGGGGCCATAGAAAAGACATGAAATACTTCTTAACAGAATCAGGTGAGATCTGTGACTAGAAGGGAATTTCCATTTATAGTACTCCTCTGCGTACTGCTTTGGCCATAGGACTGTCTCACTAATATCCTCTGACAGTGGGATGATTTAAGGTTTAAAAGGGTAACTATCACTTTTGCTCCTGTTATGGCACAATGACAACAGCAAAATGACAACTTGTTGAGGAGGAGGAGTTGCAGTCAGGCAATTTTCTATGCAGTATGACTGTCAATAGCTGTGAGCACCTGGATGGGAGAGGGCTGAAGCCAGCACCCCTGTTGAATGAGGCTTCCTCACCTCTTTCTCCAGCCTACACCTGAGAATTGAGAGTTTTTTCCCATTTTTGCACAGCAAAAAGAGGAAAACAAGGAATATGCAGCTGGGATTTTGTGTCAGGCAGGATCTGAGCACTTTGCCTAATGCAACAGGTGATGTTCACACCTTTGGTGATAGGGTTTCCACTGCTACCCATCTCTCTCCCTGTTCCCATAGGTTCTTTCATTGCAGTCATCCTCACGTTACACAAACCATTAATTAGGTATTGAAAAAGAGCTACATTCACATAAGTGAAAACAACATTGGTATATAAACATTAATCAGCATCATGAGCCAAAGACACATTACCTGAGACCTACAGAACCAGGAAAGGGACTCAGTCATGCAAGTGCCAATAATTTCAATGTTTGGTATCAAAACACACCTTTCAGCAACGTGGATGTACAAAATTGAACATAAGCAAAACTGACAATGACCATAATGTGCTATAGCTCTGAGAAGGGGGTGTGGAGAAAGGACCATCCCCATGACACCTCTTACAAAAGAAAAGGATTTAAAAAGTGCTTAAATTGTTAGCAGTGAATGCATATATCCTAAATCCACCCTGGCATCTGTCAGGACTGGACCCCCTGCTACAATAAGGAATTGGCTGCCTGAGGTCACCACCACCACCACCACCACCACCACCACCACCACCACACACATCCTTAGTAGCTTACAGGTGTCTCACTCACATTTCTACTTGAAAACATGAAGGGGAAATAAAAAGTTTTTGCTTACCGCATTGAGCCCCAGGAGGTTGTTTGGGAGAGAGGAAGTGACTCCTGACAGAATAGCCGTGGCCACCACTGCCCCCAGGCACTGGGCAATGATGTACATGAGTGCCTTGAAGATGCTGATCTGGCAGCTCAGCAGGAGGCCCAGGGTCACTGCTGGGTTCAGGTGGGCACCGCTGATGTGGCCCACGCTTTGTGCCATGGTAGCAATGGATAACCCAAAAGCCAGCGAAACTTTCACGTTGTCCTGAGACCTTGTCGATGTTTTGTTGCCCACCACAGGGAAGCTAAAACCCAGAGCTGAGCCAATGCTGATAAAAATAAAGAGGCTCATGGCAAGGAACTCGGCCACCACTGCCCTCCAGAACATTTTCTTTTTGAATTCACTAGCCATCTTTCCTCTTTCTCTCTCCCCTCCTCACTCTCCCTTCTCCCCTCTCCCTTACCCTGCCTGATATTTTCCCTTTGAGGTCTGAAGAGAAAGCTGGAGAAAAAATACAGTCCTTGGATTATTTATAGGGTTTTGGGTGGTCTGTAGGAGGGAAGGGGTGTTGCACAAAAGGAGGAAAGAAAACCTACATAGATGCTGACTGCTAGATTGATGTAAGACATTGCACGCTTGCCAAAGTTTTTTCTTCCTTTTTTTTTTTCCCCGCTCCCTTAACAGCCTTCGATCTCTGCTGCCGTTTTTAAGAGGCTTTTTAAAATCCTTGGAAAAGCCTTTAGGAGTGCCTCAGGAATTTTACCCTCACTTGTTTAACTTCTGTATCATCATTCAGCGTACGGATCGGAGTGAGAGTTTTTGCGGGATTTCTGTCTGAAGCTGGACTGAAATGAAAAGTTATCTGTGCAGGCTGGTAAGTTATTCATGCTCAGCTTCACCGGTGGCTGATGACATCCGAAAGTAGTAAATAAACCTGACAACTAAATCTGCATTCTAGAGACTGAAATATCTCTGTTTCATTTGAAAACAGATAGAAAAGTCTCTTCTGCTGGCTCTGTGGAGACTTGGATGCATTTCTCATGCCAAGCCTGACAGCTGCATGGACAAATCCACTATTGACACGGGCTAACACAAGCTGATCTTAACTGATTAATGCTAGAGACCACTTTTAATCTCTGTGACCACTGTGTTATAATCTCACATAACACCACTACAAGTGGGAGCTTTCTATGTGATGTGATTTGGATGCTGAGGGATAGATTTTTTTGTTTAATTTTTTAATTTATTTCATTTCTTCACTTTTTTTCTTTCAGACACAGAGGTGTCTCAGGGTTTCCCCAGGCTTGTTCTCCAGCATTGCTTCTAATCAGCAGGAAAAAAGCCAGTTTGGGGGCTCTATAGCCCATGTCCTGCAGTGAAAGTACATCTAAAACTGCTCTGCCGAGGGTCAGCTGTGCTGGCTGTCACGGAGGAGAATGAGCCACGGCGCTGGCCAGAGACAGGGACAGAATGGGCGAGCGAGGGAGAAGGGAAATTACATGCTTGATTTTGCAGACAAAATGAATCTCCCAGCAGTGTCAGAATGTCCTCTGGAGCAAAAGGTCTAATCGCTTCTGGTTTTATCACAGCAAGACTTGTGTACATGCCTCAGATTAACCCCTGTGTTATCAGATCCCTGTGGGCTTTAGCGACTGGTGTTACCTTACTCTGTAAGCCAGGGGGTTGCTCTGACTTCAAACCATGCAAAATCCGATTCAGAGTCAGAAATAAAGTCCCCAGGCACAAGTCTTGAAAGAAGAGCATTTAAAACGAGCCTACCTCTCCAACTCCTCTTTTTTCTTCCTCTTATGTCAGTGCACTCGTGTCAAATTCTAAACTGTACTTAATTCAAGGCTTTTTCACTTGGGCAATATGTCACTGTGAAGATAAAATCAAATACACACCTGGATAGCGTTACACAGTCAAGAGGGTTTTGTTGTTGTTTTTAAGTATATTCAGCTTTCAAAAGATGATTCAGATGCAATGCTGACGACTGTTTAAATAAAAAGCTGGATGTTTGCAGCCTGTTGTCCCCAAGTTCTTATTCTTTCTAGTCATCAGATGTTCTTGATTTTCCAAACAACCAGTTTTATTTCGTTCTGTTTTATAATGTGCTTACACAACAGCACTGTAACAGTGAAAAAAAGAAAATGCAAAGAAATGGGGACAAATTAATTATTGGTGTTACTCTTCTAATTACAGTGGAACTACAATGATGAACAATGTGACAGAAAAATCAAAAATTTAGCCAAAGACAGTGCATGGTGGAATTTTAATATAAAATAAAGTCAATGCTAGTTGTATTTTGTTCCACAAAACTTTTTATTTACTACATACTGTCTCTGAGGCCTGAAGATCACATGTGACCAGATTTTCTGGTCATACCAACCAGATGCCCAAGACACAGGACAAATAGCACACACCTCAGAAGACTGGGGAAAGAAGAGTCTATGAATAGTTTACAAGAGCAAGTACTTTCCATGTGTCCCAAATTGGCACCTGTGGGATGGAGCTGCCCATCCTATTCAGCTGTGTTCACAGGAAATTCCCTCTTTACTCACTTCTTCCTACAATTAGGGGCTGGATGACCAAACAACCTCTGTACCAGTGCTGATAAGGTAGGAAGGAATCCCTCAAAGGAAATTTCTAGAAGCCAGGAAAATGGGCTGGGGAAGTATTGCAGCATGCTTGTTTGATTTCTACAGTCTCCCCTAGGTACCCCTGACTGGCCCATTGCAAAGACAGGGTACTGGGCAAAAAAGACCTTTAATCTCACCAGTGAGGTAGCCTTGGCATGTTTGAATAACACACAAATTCAATGTTTCTCAAGAGAAGCAGATTGATCACCTCCCCTTTACAGTTAGCTGATATAAGTAATAATATTTTCATCCTAGGACTCTCCTTTTCTCTCTCGATAGCCACTATCCACCTCTCATTTCATATTTTGGAACTAGATGCCACCAGAAGACAATTAATAAATAACACTATCATGCAGACTTAACAAATAAATAAATAAATAGAAATCAGCTGAAACAAAGTAAAGACAGAAACTGTTATATATGAACACAGAAAATGCACATCTGAAAGAAATGTGGGGAGCAGTTAGCTATCTTACCTGTCTAAGCTCTGATATGAACAAAATCATGAGCATCAATGCCATATTGTTACTAATTGCTTGCTGGTGATTATACCAGCACCTCCACACCTTCAGTACTGTGTGAAGAAAGACAGCAAAGAAAGCCTTGTCCTATGTGTGTAGATGAACTGCCAAGTGGGGAAACATAAGGAGATGATGGCAGAAGAACAAATATTCTGCACATGAAACAGAGGGAACTGGCAGAGACGACAAACAAAATCAACAACATAAACATAATAGGGAAAGAGAAGAGAGAAGGCATGAGTAGGGCAGCAACAGATCGGTGGAATTTTTAACCCAAGTGATGACTGCAGTCCAATGGCTAGTTCCAGGGCAACATCTGTTCTGAAATGTCCTCCACAACACAGATCTTATTGGTGCCCAAGGCATTACACCCCTTTTTCCACAAAACGATCTCCATTCCATCTTATCCAGGCTAATGGCAAATACCCCAGCACTTAGCCGAGGGTTCTGAGGCCTATATAAGTAGTCTCTATAAACCACCATGAAACAAAAAAGCACAAATTCCAGTGTCCTCAATATCAGATGAGTTGAGTTTTGTGCAGAAAGTTTTCCTAGGCATGGTTTAAAGCCCATGTGCCAAATCATATTTGAAGGTGGAGTTTGTTTTTTTCTGGAATTATGTATCTAGAAATAGAGACATGACTGCCAACCTTACGTAAGTGTTCAGGACAGGCAGTGAAGAACATATCTGATAGGAACAAGAAGGAGAAAGTAGCTTTTAAGCTGAGGGGTGATTCTTCACAGATGATTTAAATCAGTGTACTCTCAACATTTAGTTACACTGGAGACAGCTGAGTGACAACTCAAGCTCACAGAACTGGATATTTAACTGCCAAGATCCCAGGGCCAACTCTTTTTTTTTTTTTTTTTGTCTGAAACAAATCAGGTGCTGAATGTCTGTAGTGCACTCCTCATTTAACATTTCAGTCAGAAAACAAATGTACTTGTTGGTTAAGTGGTAGGCTTTATTCTGTGCTCCCACATGTCAAATTGCTCAGGATCTCTCTACTATTTGAAAACGAAACAAATGTCAGTGACTGCAAATTTGGTCTTGGCTAGCAGGACTTCTTTGGGAATTTTCCACTTAGGTGAAGGAACAGTCAAAGTTGAAAAGCAGAGGGAATGTATGTCGGTCCAGAGGCCAAATGATCAGAGGAACCAGGGGAACTTCAGCAAACTACAGTTACTCTTCTCTCAGGAAGAATTTGGTATCCTGTAACTCTGCCAGCCAAGTGTATCAGCAGGCAACCAGCAGTTGCTCGGACAACTATATTACTCACAGTTTCAGAGGCAACAGCAATTCCTACCTTCTGCCCATGAATTTTCACTCATAGATTTTCTGAGGCATGACTTTCTTCCCACCATGGAGAAAAGCAAAGCCAAGTTACAGGGAAGATCTAGAAGATCCCTGTATCAATTTCCCAACATTTCACACAAATGGAAAGGTGTCAGGCACTGCTGGCTGGAATGAAAATGTTTTCCCAAGCATTCTGTTCAGTGCTGTCCATACAGAAAGTTGGAGTTCAGAGGCTGGGTTTCCTGTAGGAATGACACTGACTTAAACAGATTTACACCAGATGCTTCTTGGACTCCACTGTCTGGTTAGGAGGAGAATCTGTCGTTTGCCAACACAAAAAGTGTGAGGTGACAGTTGAGTCAGCGCAAAAACACTTGGGAATCTCTCTGCAAGAGAGGTGCTTGGGCACAGTTGGCACCTTACAGCATGACTAAGTTGGCCAAGTGTGGTTTTAGGTGGGAGTGGTTTTAAACTGAATCCCCAACTTACACTCCTAAATCCAGGAAAGAAGGAATGTTTCAGACACATCTTGCTCTTTAGCATTTGCTATCAGCCTGTTTAAGCACCCACTTGCTCCATACGCCAACTGCTGGGAATTTCCCTCCTAGCTTCTCAGCTGACTGTTCAATGTATGGTAAACTCTGAGTCTGTAATATCCTCTTACAGAGCTGGACACCTAAATCCTTTTGTGAGGCTGGATGTGAGCTCTCAGAAATGCATCCGGTAGGATCAGCAGTTATTTATGAATCACCTGGTGTGCCAGGAACCAACATGGTGTGTTATCCTTTAATGAGCAAGATTCAGAGACATAAAGTCCACACAATTAACTTTCATTTGAGTATTTCACGACTGAGTGAAATCAAAGCAGGTTCTAAAGACTGACCAAGTTTGTCCTTTTCTTAGGAAAAAAATCTGTATTTTCCACCATGTTAACCTAGTTATCATAACTCTCTTTTGACCGATTCTCTTTAAAAAATAAAATAAAATCACTTTATGTGAGCATCATTACTACAGAATTTCCCTGGTTTTGCTCTTTCTTTTCTTTTTTCCTTTTTTTTTTCCCTCCAAGCCATAAGAATAAAGTAGAAAAGTTTATCAGTGAATATATGAGGTGACAAAATCTGTGACTTTATGAATGAATTAATGAAATTCAATATAAGCAGGGGTAAATCTATTTACATCAACAACCAATTTAGTCCAGATAGATAAACACAGATGATGATTAGACAATTGTTTCCTCTCGAAGGAGGAATCTAAGGCATCTGAAGAGAAAATCACTCGGGAATGTCCTTAGAGTGTTTGCTTCAAATTTTATTTAAAGTTTTTCTCTGCTCTGAGAGGAAAATACCCTATTCGCTTTCTGACAAAATAAAAAATGCAGTGGTGAATGTGTTAGTACAGCAGGCTTTTTCATCACTAGTACAGGAAAACCCCAGGGGCAGCATTTGCCTCCCCCAGTTGTAGGTATCTACTGTGAATAGGGCTCCAACTGAGCTGGTGTCCTTCAGCTGCATCTTAGTGAATGCAGTGTGGGCACTGTCAGGATGTGATCACAGTGCTCGATTTTGAACATCTACACTGCATAGGCTCCATTTACACAACTATTTAGGGTTTCCAGGCTGCTTAGCTCCAGAATAAGCATTTACCTTTCTCTGGAAACCTCAATTCTATGGCCATGAGAGCTATACAGCTGGTAATCATGTTAGTGAAAAGACTGCTACACTTTTTTTGACACTTCTGTGACATGAAATAATTGATAATTTGGTTCTGTGACATGAAATAATAAAGATGACTGTCTTCCAACTGGGGCACAAAAGGGAGTTTCCCAGACAACTGCTAAATAAGCCTGCACCAGGAACCAGATTTTCTTTCACCCTGGTTCTCTTGTACCTCTGAGCCTCTCCAAAAGAGGAGGCATTCTGGGTCATGAATCTTTTACACTGCCTGCACAGTGCGTAGCGTTACAGAAAGGGTACAGCTAAGCTGACTCTCATCAAGATCATCTTTTGTCTGAATGCATCTTCCAAAATAGGCATTTCTTCTCCCCCAGCTTATGCTGGGGAGAGAGAACCACACACTCTACTGCTTAGCAGCAAGCAACTTGCAGTAGCATTAATATCCCTATGTCCCTTTTAGACTAGCTATAGGTGTTAACCCAACAAATGTTAATGCACTTTAGGAGCAAGACATTTTTACAAAAAAAGGGGAGCATGAACCCCTTGCCCTAATATAGGGTAAAATCTCATGCCTTTCTCCAAACAAAACTTTTCATGTATGTGCTATTTAAACACAGTTGTCCTGTGAAGTGTTTGGCTTCTCTGGCAATTCTAGAAAATGCCAGAACACCGAGGGTTAAATTCCAATTATTATCTTTTCTAAGCAAACCTATTTAGCAACAATTGTCCTTTTGAGTTTCCTGTGCCCAGTGCATCACTGGGAGGTTGATCAATTTCTTTTTTTGTTGGTTTTTTTTTTTTTTTTTGCCTGCACATTGTGTTACATAAAATGATAAGTCTGCCAGGAATACTGGGCATGACACATCAGTGACTGTGCTAATGAAAGCCTTAGTAGTTCATTACAAACACAGGAGGTGAGTAAACCATTGTTATTGCTATACGAAAATTTTCAGTATGGATCACAGTTCACTTGTTTTTTTAATGCGTAGGGAAATTCAGGTCCAATCTTCTACTCCAATAAGCTGCAAAGCTCCACCAGAGAATTGCTGATTATTTGGTTGTTTTGCTGACAGTTTTGAGGCAGGGTTTTTTTGGGTATATTTTCATGAGTTTTGTTACCCAGATTTCATTATTGCTCTGTCCTCTGTGATCTATTTCACCACGGCTCAACTGCTCAGGCTCAAAACTTGTCTTTGGCACAGTCTGAGGTGCTGATTCAACATCAGAGACTTCTTTATAATAGTGAATTTCTTTTAACTGCCAAGTGTTATAGGGCACTGGATGTTGAGATGATATGAAAATAAAAGGGAGACCTTGAGATGAAACTTGTGACCTAATTCCCAAGAAGGAAAAAGCCTTGAGATGAACTTTGCTGGGGTTATCACAAGGCAACAGTCTGTGAAGTGTCAGCTGGATGTGTCAAATATATAAGAACACATTTCAGCAGCAAAGTAGCTTACCATCTTAATACAGGCTGCAGAAATAAAGCAGCAAAACAAAGCATACACAGGCAGAGCACTGGTATGCCTTACAGAGTGCTGTGTCAGAACATCTAAGTAAATGGAGCATCTTAGGAGATTACTTAGTGTTTCCTCCAACTCCAATTACTCTTACAATCCTCCTGACAGCAGTTTGTCTAGGCTATCTTAAAGACCTTACTTAAGGATTGTGATTCTTGTCCCTGTCTAGATGATCTAGTCCAGTGCTTACCATTAGGAGGGTCTCCAAACACCTAAACTTCCCAAATCTCATTTGTTGCAAAAAAAAAAGCCCCACATGCACATTGGAAAAAAAATGCATTCCTTTCCTTTCAAAAATGTTTGAGATTTTTGAAGATTATTAGTCTTACTTTTTTTTTTTTTTCTAGACTGAACAACTCATTTGCTTACAATCTTTTCTCTTTGGTCGTATTTTTTTTCTTGACCTGTGAATATAGTTCTTCCATGTTCGGTGTTCATGATTGCAATGCTTGTACTTTATAGTAAAACATCCTGTTGTACATCAGACTAGTTTTACAATTCAGAAGGTTCATCTTAAACTCTAATTGTCCACCTTCAGAGTACTGCCACACCCTCTAACCCAATAACGTTTGCAAATTTAACATCTGTTCACTACTCCATCACTCAAGACATAAAAGAACTGAACAATAAGACAGCAGAACAAGATCCTAGCAGAGCCCCTACTTCAATAACATCCTTAGTTTTGACAATGAACCTGTGAAACTATATCTCAAGTGTAGTTTTCCAGCACTTATGCATTTATTGTACTTTCATAATGCTTCATAAAGCAAAAGTCCACATTTGCTCATGGGAACAGAATACTCAAAGTTAGACTAACATCAAGAGATGACACAACTATCACAACTCACCTATGAACAAGTCTTAAAACTATAGAAAATCCATACCAATTGTAAGATTCATCTCATCTGACTTCAAAGAGCTAGTCTTGTTAGTTGTACTTGTTTCCCTTACAGTCAGTGGAAAGAAACAGGCATTTTTGACACTTGACTCGTTGAACCTCTTTATACAACCACTTTGGATGCATGACACCAAAGACACTATTGACCACGTTGACCAGATTTTTACTCCAAAGGGAATTTCAGTACCATGTTTGTTTGTGACACAAATTATTAGCAAGATGTACTATATTTCTCCTGGAACAAGTGAAGAGCAGGATGGCAATGGGGAAACAGTAAGAAGATCTGCCAACGTTGTCTGTTCTGGGTGTAACAACAACATATGTCACAACTGGGAACTGGTTATCGTCTTGTGGACATGAACTATTACAGAATGAATCTGTTTTCTGGTGCTTGTATTTCAGCAGAAAACACTATATTTAGCCATATGATTAACCAGCACACACAGCAGTAAGTCTACTGAACCTCAGGAACCTTGTCCTGCAGTTCGTTTATAGAGTGTAGACCTATGAGGCCCAAGTATATGGGCACATGTAGGCAAAGTATCTGGTAGTCCTTGGGCTAAGATTTGTCCTTTTTCACACTGAGTCTCATATTGATTGCATTCAGTGGCATTCGCACTTGCACAGCTGTGGCAAGAGAGGACATGACAATTTGTCACATATTTGGAACCTTGAAAATCCCATTACCTTAACTTCTGGATGGCTTAAATTAGGTGGAATTAACCTCTCTCTCAGTGAATATCTCAGACTGAGAAACTGCATAAGCTTAAGTATTTCTTTATTCTCAAGCGAGTGGAGAGGGGTCATCTCTGGCACAGACAACACACGGCACAGCTCACGCTACTCATTCTCTGAGTTCTCTGACACAGTCTCATAAGGCACCTCTGGTGATAAAACTCTCCTGTATGCTGTCTTCTCTCTCTTTTTCAAAGGTACCAGCTGTCTTCCCATTTCTGAATAGGCAGAATAAATAACAGGCATTTGTGCACCTTTGAAGGCACAGTGTATAGCTTCATCCCTATGCTTATATGGATACCACAACTGTCTTTAAACACAGTCCAGCCTATTGCTGAGCAACTGTCATGGTTTTGGCTGGGATAGAGTTAATTTTCTTTGTAGAGGCTCACACAGTGCTGTGTTTTGGATGTTTTATGAAAACAGTGGTGATGTTTTTGGTTATTACAGAGCAGTGTTTACATAGAGCCAAGGACTTTTTTGCTTCTCGTGCTGCCCTGCCAGCGAGGAGGCTGGGGGTGCACCAGGAGCTGGGAGGGGACACAGCCAGGACAGGTGACCCAGACTGACCGGAGGGATGTCCCATACCATGTGGTGTCATGCTCAGCAATAAAAGCTGGGGTAAAGAAGGAGGAAGGGGGGGACGTTGGGAGTGATAGCATTTGTCTTCCCCAGAAACCGTTATGCATGATGCCCATGCAACTCATCCACGAGTTCTCACACTTTTACCGTTCTGATTCTCTCCCCTTCCCACCAGGGGAGAGTGAGCGAGCGGCTGTGTGGCACTCAGCTGCCTGCCGAGGCTAAACCACTACAGCAACCTTTACTTTGTATTCTTTGGGATCACCAACATTTTGCAATGTGAGTCTGTACGTGATCATTTCTCTATTTGAGCACCTCTCCCATTCTCTTTCACCTTTTGTCTTTTCTTTTTTCTTCCTCATTTTTATCAAACAGATTCTCTCTGTCTTTCTTTCCAGCTTTGAAAATCCTGTTCATTCGAAGCCAGAACCATATGCCAAGAGCGCGAGTTACTTTTCAGTATGGCTTGTTTTTTCTCTAGATGAGGACACGATGGCACCAGAGAAGCCATCAGCATTGGCTTCAGCCAATTAATTAAAAGTAAAATAAATATTGTAACCTTCAACTCTCTCATCACATGATAATGATCATTGCAAATATCTAACCATCATTACAACTTGGGATCCCACCTAAATGAAATAAATAAATAAATAAATAAATAAAAGCAGACTAGGAGAAAGAGATTAATTATTCCATGCAGTGGTAATGGTAAGCAAATTCACACTCATAATGTGGATATCTACAGAGACCACTATTTTCCTTCCTAGCAGAAAAACATCGCTGTGTAGGACCATGGAATCTATTTTAAAGTTTACCAAAAGAAGATGAGTTAAGTTTCTACAAAAGTAGCACACCTGGAAAAAAAAAAAAAGTTTAAATTATGTTAGGTCCCAGCTTTCTTTCAGAGAAGCAAAGCTGAGATCTAGGAAGCATTAAAGGTGTTGGCCTTTCTCTAAGTCATCTATCTGTTTTGTGGTTATATAATTCCATTCTCATCTCACCTGGTGTTAAGTCTCTCTCCCTGGTGTTAAGTGCATGAAGATTTGCACTCTGTAAGGGTGTATTAGCACCTCAATGACACTGAGGGCATTCACGCTGATTCATTGATGCTGCCTCAGTGATCCTGGCATGAAATGAGCTTTTCTAGAGCTTGTTCTAGTGGTTTAAGACAGGCCTGTCTCTAGAGCCATCTGCGCAGTGGACACTCCCCATCTCACAGGTAAGTTGGGGTCAGGGTCTGTGTTCAAAGGAGGCTCAAACATGCTTACCCAGCAGTGACTTAAAATAAAACCACTGTCTAGGGCAGGAACAGATTATGAATGTGCTCATCATGTGGTTGTCTCAGCTATCTGGGTAGAAACTTTCCGTTAATGGATGGTAAGTGACATCTGGAGAGGAACCCGCTACAGCTAACGTGGCATAAAGAGAGCTGGGCCACACCCTTAATTTTTGTAGTGTCACATTAATTCCCTTCATTCAATGAAGGCTGGGATAATTGTACTCCCCGCCAGGGTTAGCAGAGCTCTTAGTAATTCCAGACTAAGTATTTATATTCTGCTGTGAAAGTGTGTGTGTGGTTTTATATTACACAGTTTTCCAAGCCTTTTTTCTTCCACTGGGGCTATCAGAATACCTGAGAGTGGTGCAAGCACTATCTTTATATGTGCTCTTTACTGCTTGAAGAATTACAGTATATAGCCATTATAAACATTGCATTGATCTGTTAAATCCCAGAAAGTAAATTAAAAAAGAAAAACAAAAAACACTGGAACATGTCATGAAATACCCTCAAAGGAAAGAAGAGATTCAGACAAACAAGGTTGGTAAGGTAAAACCTAAGCAAAATCAAGTCAGGACTACGCATATTCATTTAAAATCTGAATACCATTTAGTAGGGGCAGTGGCTTAACTAAGCTTGTTTTGAGTGAAGTGCAGGAGGTTGTAGGTTTGAGATCCAGCCGTGCTCTGCATTTCCACTTTGTCACATGATTTACACGGCAGGAAGCTTTATGTATCTTCAGTGAGGGTGCACAAATGGGGAAGAGGGCCACATTCAACAGGTAAGACTTTCTGAACAAGGAAGAGTGGTGGTTTCACCCTGAAGGGCAGCTAAACTCCACCACAACCACACCCTCATCCCCCCTCCTCAAAAGAAGAAGGGGAAAAAATACGATGAAAAAGATCTCAAGTGTTGAGACAAGAACAGGGAGATTGCTCACCAATTACCGTCACAGGCAAAATGGAGTCAGTGTAGGGAGATTAATGCAATTTATTGCCAGTTGCTAACAGACTAGACCAGTGAGGACCAACAGCAAACTGCAAACACCTTCCCCCACCCACCCCCTTCTCCTTCCTCAGGGCAGGGGAGCGGGGAATGGGGGCTGCGGTCAGTCCGTAACGCAGCGTCTCTGCCGGTCCTTCGTGGTCACTGCCTGCCCCTGCTCCAGCGTGGGGTCCCTCCCACAGGATGCCGTCCTTCCCGCACTGATCCTGCGTGGGCTTCCCACAGGCTGCAGCTCTTCAGGAACTGCTCCAACACGTCTGCACCACGGGGTCCATCCTTCAGGAGCAAACTGCTCCAGCACAGGTTCCCCACGGGCAGCAGCTCCCACCAGACCTCCTGTTCCACCGCAGGCTCCTCTTCATAGGCTGCAGCTCCGGCCCAGAGCCTGCTTCTGTGCGGGCTGTCCATGGGCTGCAGCCTTCTTCAGGCCACAGCCACCTGCTCCTGCGTGGGCTCCTCCACGGGCTGCACGTGGAGATCTGCTCCATGTGGTGCCCCACGGGCTGCAGGGGGACAGCTTGCTCCTCTGTGGGCCTCTCCATGGGCTGCAGGGGACCTTCTGCTCCATGCCTGGAGCACCTCCTGCCCTCCTTCTTCACTGACCCTGGTGTCTGCAGGGCTGCTTCTTTCCCATTCCTCACCCCTCTCTCCCAGCTGCTGTTGCGCAGCAGTTTTTTCCCTTTCTTAACTCTGCTCTCCCAGAGGCACAACCAGCGTTGCTCACGACTCAGCTCTGGCCAGTGGTGGGTCCCTTTTGGAGCCGGCTGGAGCTGGCTCTTCCCTGACATGGGGCAGCTGCTGGGCTCTGCTCACAGAGGCCACCTCTGCAGCCCCCCTGCTTCCAAAGCCTTGCCACATAAACCCAATACAGGAAGAAATGGAAAATTGGACATCTGTCTCCTCTAAACTGAAGATCCGTTCCAAATAGCAGTCCTTTCCCTCACACAGAATTCTCACGCCTAAAGATTGCTGCCACAATGTGGGGTTGGGTATCCACTTGCCCCAGGACAAAAGGAAAAGGGGATGTAAGTGAGGTTGACTTGCACAAGAGTTGGATCAGACCCACACAGAATAGGATGGAGACAGACCTTCTTAGCAGGCAGGGGCTGTACATCCCCTTTTTGCCACAGCTGGGCAGGAGGATAGGTAGGAATGTCCTACTGAGTTCACTCTGATGTCTTGAAAGGAAAGGGGGAAGCCCCCTAATACAATGGTGTTCAGAACTACTCAGGGTTTGACTCTTAGCTTCCAAGGGATTTCTGAGGCAAAGATTTAGGCCCCTCCTAATCTCCTCCGACCTTGGAAAGGAGGAACCATCTGGGATGGAAGTACATGTAATGACCACAGACTTCAGAATTTGCTCCAAGAAAGATGTGTATCCTGGAAAGATGCATCTCTGCTCAGCTGGTTGTTTGCAATGCAGATGTGTAACAGAGTCTAAAAGGCATTCCATAAATTGTTTGCCTCAGTAATTAATTCACTTTCTTGTAATGGCTGGATCCATGGTGGGAGGAAAACAAGAGTGAGATTGGATGATTTTCTGTGGTCTGAAAGATGACACAAACAACAGAATTCGACAGGTTTGAATAACCACACACCTTGGACTTGTAGGTCAACTGTATGAATGCAAATACTAGCTATGAGGACTTCTTATATTGACTGGTCTGGACACAGAAGCCTCCCAAGCTTCTTAAGGTATAGATGGACTTCTTAAAAGTCTGGGACAGCTTCTGCAACTACAGAGAAGCGGAATTTCTATTACCAAAGCATCCACAAATCTGGATTAGGGTGTGATCCTGTTGTCATCAGTTATCTACCACCACAGATCCAGACAAGTGAAAAGCTAGAAAGTGGAAGCTGATAATTAAGCAAATGAGCTTTTGAAAGCTTGGCTAAACTGCGAGTTGCATACAACAATTATACCCACACTTGTTATTATACCCATTTTACCCATATTGCCCAATGAATTTAGTCAGCACAGTCACTGGGACACTGGGGAGTTGGTCAGCGGGCCTGTACACGGCACAGTTCATCTGCCTAAACATAAGGAGAGAAAACGGTGAAAGGAAAAATGGCAGACTATCTGAGAGAGGGAACCTCAAGGGAAATAAACAAAAAAGCAGCAGCTGAACGTTGTTGCTTGCATATGCAGGCAGACTTTTGGCTGGTGTCATTGGTGCACAAATTGTCTGAGAAGCAAATATTAGCTGAAGCTCTGCAGTTCTTGCTACATAGCTTCTCTTAAAAGAAAGTATTCATTAGCACCTTTTCCATCCACATGGAAAAGTTTCTGTGTTTCTTAAAACATGAGCCCAAAGGTTGAGTTCTGGCCCTTTGAGAATATCAAGCCTGCCTTCCAGACTACAGCTCTCTTACTGCGATACAGCTATAAAGAACAATCACAGCTTGGGTCTCCAACAATCTCTATCTTTGTAAATATTATCAAATCATTACCATCATTTTGGCTGTTCTTGAGAATGAATTGCAACGGTGTAAAACATCAATTTCTCCCTCCCCTTCTGGCACCCCATGGCAGGGACTGGGACTGACACAGACTGTGAGTCAAAGTAATTAAAATAATAATTACACCCACTATCACCCTCTATCTTTCTTCCTCTCCCCCTGCGCAAAGTGAGAAGCCTGGAATGGGACTGGGAATGCACAGTAACTATGCAAATTGCACAATTTCACACCAATTGAGTGCATGTTTTTCAATTATATTGCAGATGCTGAGTTTTCCAAAGGATTGACAGTTTGCATATTTTTGTTTACATTTTATCTTTTCCACTCTTTAAGAGCAATTAGAAAGACTTGTTAGGGATGCATTGTGGATACAGAAAGAAAGAAAGTGAAGTAGGTGGTTATGTCTAGCATAATGGACTGCCATCTGGACAGCCTGAACATGCAATAAGACGTAAGATTTAGATAGAAAATTCTAGTGCCTCATCCCATCCCAAAGCATAGTTGAACTCAAATACTTAAAGGTGCAAACATACTAGTGTTTATTTTCACTTTGTGCTTTTGTCTGCCAGAGAGCTGTATATGAAACCTGCTACAAGAATTCTCCAGCCTCCTCAGAGACATGGGCAAGGTAGTTCAAGGCAGAGCCACTGGGACTGCTTAAGGTGGTGAACCAGGAGCTTTTTCATTAGATGGAATTATGCCTTAGCCTTCCTTGCGACAAACCAAAAAAAGTTAAGCTTCTTAGGTTTCATATTGAAAGATTTATTTTCCTGCTGTGGATTGCATTTGCAGCAGTCCTTTGAACTGTCTCCACTGTTCAGATGTTTTTCCCCAAATGTGTACTCCAGAGCTGGATATTTTATTTTAAAAATGTTTCAGTTGGTGTAGTTTATGGAGGCAAGGTCACTTCCTATCTTCTACTGGATGTTGTCCATGCACATCTAAAAGCTGCACTGGTTTTTTTTTTTTTTTTTGGAAGTTTATGTTGAGACAGTTACTGACACTTCACTTGCCATTTGCCAGAATTCTCTCCTCCCACACATAAAACCTGCAATCTTCAGTCCCAGAGATATTGCCCTCAATATGACTTTATTAAAATAAATTAGACTGGACTATGAATGTTTAGACATTCACTTTTCTGTCCTATTGATTGCTTGCTAAGCTACTTTTGTTATGGCAAATGCACACTGACTTCACAAAGCTAGTGTATTCTCAGGAGTTGTTCCTAAACATTGGGTAGCATTCAACCAAGTTATCTCTGTCTTTTTCTCTTAGGCGCTTTCCTGAAGCCCTGAGGATTTGAAGGGTCTTTGGAAAATTGAATTATGTAAAGCCAATGGTTAATGTGATAAACCACTTCCAAAAGTGTCTCTTCTGCTGACCATGTGAACTGTTCTTGATGTAGGGTCCTTCATTTTCCTGTCGAGGGAACAAATAAATGTCCTGATTTGGGTTTTATTATACTTTTTATTATAAGGATAATCTGACTTTCTCACCAAGTTCTGGAGGCATGTTAAAATCTGTCTGATGTCTACTGAGTTTAGGCTAAACAGTTTATCAGTTCTTTCTGATCCTCTAAACTTTCATTTGCATTGGTTTTTCCAGGGTAGATGCTCAAAGAGTCTTGTTCTAGTAATAAAATCTATGAAAGATGGGGAGAAAAACACCTAATGCCGAGTCCTAAATAAGAAATATCTTTTATGCTTACAGGAACTTTTGCCTGCACAGTGGTGGGTACATTTTGGTTTGAATTGCCCAGAGAGCACATACACAGCCAAATACCTAAAGTCTTGGTAGCTTTGGCAGGATCACATAAATAACGTTTTTGCTTGAATAACATGTTCTTGTACAGTTTCTCCAGTGTGTTTTCTGCACGTTTCTCATCAACAACAGACAGAGCAGTCTTACCCAAGAACACTTGTATGTCCAGTTTACAGAGGTGAAAGGGAGAAAAACAAAGATTTCTAACATTGTCTTCAATCCTTCGGTGGACATGGGGGTAGAAAAATGTTAGTGAATCAGCAGGTTTATATCAGCAACAAACTGCATTTTACCCATATTGCCCAATGAATTTAGTCAGCACAGTCAGTGGACACTGGGGAGCTGGTCAGCGGGCCTGTACATGGCACAGTTCATCTGCCTAAACATAAGGACCTGGCACCATTTTGTACATTGCAGTGTCTCTTGCTTGGCCTCCAGCAGCTATGCCAGAAAAGTGTGGATCTCCTGAACTTCTCATGTTTCTCACTGTGTCCCTGCCAGTCTTATGTGGGTATCTCAGCTACCCAATGGTATTGTAAAGTTTCCTAGCTTAAATGGCTAGATAATGATGTGTGGGAAGTTAGAATCAATGCCCAGGTATAAGATAGTTGTGTGGGTCCCCTTTATTGACAACAAGTACCAACATGGTCAGAGCTAGTGCATCCTGTTCCAGTACAGTGTCCAAAAGAGGGGACACAAGCCATTTCCCGGAAGTACCTGCCTCTGAAGCTGCTCCTTCATTTTCAGATAGCTAAAAGTGAGGTGGGTCCCAAGCTTGACATCACACTTGGTGAACATTTGTCCAATACTCTTTCTTTTACCAGGAGAGGGTGAAATGTAGCTTGGCCTTAAGGAATCACTTTAGCCTCACCTAATTCTCTTGGGAAGGCTCTCTGACACACAAGCAGGCTTATGCTGGTGCTTTCCACCTCAACAAACATGAAGGACTGGCAGAGTCTCATTCCAGGGTTGGAAATGTAGTTAATGGTGTGTCAGAATGACTCACATCACCACTTACCTAATGTTTCCCTTTCTACATCTTAACTCTGAATATTCTCATTTTCCAGCCAGCACTCCTGTGCAGGTGGCACACAGACCTGGCCACTCTGAAGTCTCAGCCTGCTCAGTTCTGCTTCTTCTCTTCACGTCCCTTTGAGGAATTAAAGATAAGCTGCGAAGTTTCATAGGTAGTACATAAATTTCCACGTTATTGGGAGAGACAGTCATGTCATTAGCCATCCCCCCTTACCCCCGTAAATATATTATTGGAAATGAATTCTGTCCAACCACAAAAGGGCAGGTCTCATTTGGGCTCTCATCAGCTTTTACCTTCTGTCTCAGATCTTGACCCATGCAACCTTACCTTGCACGTCCTGTACAGCACACATCCTGAATTTTCCTTTACCTTTCCTTAACTATTTTTTCTCCCCAGATCACTCACCTCGCTCCTTTTCTATTGTATGAAACAAACTGCTTGTTTTCAGTTTCAGAGCCTTTCATGGAAGATACTTATCTGCTGTTAATTCAGTATTAACAGGCTGATGCAAACTTCTAAGCAGGCAGTGAGAACAAACCTCTTTATTTGTTT
Organism: Chauna torquata; assembly: GCA_013399475.1. Taxonomy (NCBI): domain Eukaryota; kingdom Metazoa; phylum Chordata; class Aves; order Anseriformes; family Anhimidae; genus Chauna; species Chauna torquata. The sequence continues at coordinate 120,129 of VXAL01004493.1, forward strand.
CATTTTCAAGTGATCTCCTCTCAGGCAATTTCCTTGTCCTAGGTTATGTTTTACACACACTATTATATACATATGCTGAAAATATGTTTGTTGTTCTTTACCTGTCTCTTCAAAGAATCACAGAATGATTGAGGTTGGAAGAGACCTCTGGAGGTCATCTGATCCAGCTCACCCAGGACCATGTCCATCTAGCTTTTGGATACCTCCAAGGATGGAGACTCAACAACTTTTCTCTTTGAAACCAACTTCCACTGCGAAGACCACAGGGCACGTGACAACAAATAGCTTGTGCTGAGTTGTGAGACAGGCATCCAGTGCAGCTCTGTAAGAAGGAAGCCAACTTGTCATTTTCACAGCTATACCCTGCTCCATCAGGGATGGTTCAAAGCTCTGTGAAAGTAACATCAATAACATACCTCCCAGTATTTTTATTTAGCTATGCATTTCAAAGTGTCAGTAACTGCCAGAAGCCCAGGGAATATGATCTCGCACAATCTCATTTCATGTGAGGTACCCCCCAGATGTTACATAAGCTAGGATTTTGGGGAAAGACCTAACAGCGCAGCTTTGTAACTGAAATACGTCTTAATGGATTCTCTCTCTCTCACCCTCCCTCTCTCTCCCTCTCTCTCTCTTTTTTCCTCTATAAACGTACTATTCTGTTATTGGTAGCCATAAAACCTCTCTTTGAAAGACCTTTCAAGGAATCATGAGACCTTCTCCTCTTAAAATGAACACCCCAAAAACTGTTTGCCACAAGAAGAAAACCTGTATGTTGAAGAATGTATCATGTACAAGGATGGACAAGGGGGAACAGTTTTCAACTAAAAGAGGGGAGATTTAGATTGGATGTTAGGAGGAAAATTCTTTACTCAGAGGGTGGTTAGGCACTGGCACAGCTGCCCAGAGAAGCTGTGGATGCCCCATCCATGGAAGTGTTCAAGGCCAGGTTGGAAGGGGCCATAAGCAACCTGATCTGCTGGGTGGCATCCCTGCCCATGGCAGGGGGGTTGGAACTAGATGATCTTTAAGGTCCATTCCAACTCAAGCCGTTCTATGATTCTATGATTCATCAAAATCTTTGCAGTTGTTAGGAACCTCATGATTTTTATTTATTTTTTTTTTATTAATGGCCATTTCTGATGGCATTCAGCTAAAAAAAAGATCAGAAATCTCAATGTTAATGTCTACATGTAAACAAGCTGGCTAAAAGCCTCTTACATTCAGCTGACACCTGGGTTTTAAGTCAGCTACCTTAATATATGCATCAAGTTGGCATATTTTTGTTTTAAGGACATTTGATATTCCTTCTCCCACCTGGTCACCAATTGCCTGTCCATAAATTTGTAGATCTTCTGTATGGCGCAGTTTCTGTTTAGATTCATTTCAAAAGGCACTAGACCCTGTATTTAGGCAACTGAATGACTTAGCAAAACCAATGGAGCATTTGATGAAATAAATTATTCTCTAGACTCCCCTGATTATACCAGTCAGATATCCAGAGACTGCAGCAGGAGATGGTACAGTTCCATGTAGACATCTAGATGTTGGCATCTACATTTAGGCATCTTAATATATGAGATGAAACCTAGTTCTTATTCCTAGACAACCTACTTCATAATATGCTGTCTGAGTCCCATTATATTTTGCTGGTAAGGTACAGTTGCAAACAACAGCTGTAAAAAAACATGTGCAAGAAAAATATCATATATTTGTCACATATTCTTTCACAGGATTATTTATTTATTTATTTTTGGAAGCAGAAGGTTAGGAAAGCTTCCAAGGAAAGGGTAATCAGTATATATTAGGTTTTGTTCAACAGCCAAACATTATGGACAATTCCAGAAACTGGAAGTGTCGTATTGAAAGGGTTGGTTTGTTTCTTGTTCCAAGAAACTTCTCAGAAACAATACCTGGACCCAAAGATTGAGAAGTAAATACTTTCAGTTTGTTATGAGTTTATTCTAACTGTAATGTTTATATACTGATTGTGTGCTTGCTTACTATAGTATTTTTATAATCCTCTGTCCAACCCAGATTTAGACCTCTTAAATTTGAAGTTATTTTAATACCCTTGGAAAGCTGTTTGAAAACCTGACAGATGTCACTGTTAAAAAGCTGTCCACTGTATTACATTTAAATTAGTTTCCTCTTCCATTCCGTTCTATCTTCCTGATTACGTTCCACAGCATTAATACTGCAGAATCCCTTTTCCTCTGCTGCTCTTACCCTTCTCATTACTTTAAGATTGCTCCTAGGCCCTTCAACCATTGTTGGATTAGGTTATTTATAAAACTTATTTTTTTATCATAAATCTTAGCCCTTTCATAGCCTTTGCTGTTTCTCTGAATTCATTCCAGTCTGTCTCCATCTAGATGTTTTACATTTAGAATAATGTAGTTCATAACAGTTGTTCCAGCCACGATATGTCATATGTAAGTATTAAGAAAAAAAAATGTCTTTCTGTGGATTGTCTGTGAGTATTTTAGGATTATGATGTTGCTATTTCCTGCACACTTAGCATCTTTTGTTATTTGTCAAACACAGTAAGTCTAAGTGTCTTAGTTTTGAGCTGCATCAGTTTTAAATCAAGTGTTCTCTTCCACAAGGAGCTGTATCTGTTCTGAAGAGAAATTAGAGGTTCTGCATAACGTTTTCCATCATGGATTTACAGTGCCGTTTGGCAAAGTAATATGCCAGTTATTCATAAGAACAAAAACAGAGTGAACTCAAAATACCCAGTCTATTTTTTTTTTTCTTACCACAGGTTAAAATTAGAATAAAATAATCAGCTAGATATAAACTTGGTGAACTTACAGTTTCCAACTGCATTTTTCCTTTAGCACCTGAAAATGTGAAGCTAACAGCCTTGGATCTGATTTCAAACCTGTTTACCCAGATGTAAATAAGTAATAGCTCTGTTGAAATGGGGAACTTACAGAAGGTAAGAATAGTAAGTTGGGACCTCTAAGTGATATTATTTGCCAGCATAGATTTTTCCAGTACAATAAATGGAAATGATCCAAGAGAAGAAAACAATGAAGCTATCTGTGGTTGTGTACTATGAAAGAATAACAAACAGACAAAAAGCATTGTTGTTGTGTTTTGGAAAAAGCAGCTGGAGTTATAAGGTTACCCTTCTTGCAATGTATTTGTGGTCCTGTAATCAATTTTTTGAAAAACAGAGACATAATGAATGGACTTTTATGCAGTAACTTACTCCAAGACCCAGTTCTTTTCCAAATCATTGTCTGCTTCGCCCTGCTTGTGCTGTGAACATATTGGCCCTGGGCCCTTGATTGAAATCTAAACGTACTCTTCAAAGATGCTCCTTGCCAGTGCAATCCTCCCCATACACCAAAATTGCAGATTCATGGTTAGCTATTCTGCCACTGACAGCAGCAGGCCGTGGTCTACAGCAAAGCCTACATTCAAAGACATTAAATAACACATAAGCTTTCTTTAGGGCAACATCACATCATGCAAAAAATATATTATGTTCTTCCTTGCTACGTGGCAAGCTCACCATCGACTTTAAGTCTCCCAGCACAGCAGGACTCCTCTCATGTACGATCATGGGAAAATAGGGTTGGGAACCAAACCTCTGATTTTCAGGGGCCACTCCATTTGTTTTTTATTATTACTGTAACAAGTTACACAGGTTGAAAAACAGACTTTCTGATTTCTCTGAACTTCTTAGGATGCAGTCATAAAAAGTCAAGTTACAGCAATACAGCCTCAATCACAATTTCTGTGATGACAATGCATGGAAACAGAATATGATAAAAGAGACAAAAAAGAGTCCTAGAAAATATGAAACAGAAATTCATCAGTGACATGTGGCCTCATTGAGGATACAGAGTGAAAGCAGATTTCTTGCATTGTTTTGAAGGTTTCAAAAGGGAAAAAATTACATATTTCAGGCTGGGGTTTAACTGGTATTTGGAAGACTTCCAGTAGTCACTAACTGATTAAGCCTTGTGCTTTAAAAGAAAACACGAATGGTTTGACAAACCACTGGGACTTTGTGTAGCCAAGGAAAAAAGAAGGGGCAGCAAAGACATGTTCCTAGCTCTCATCTGGATGGGTTGTTAGAGTGCACCAGTCCTTGCCTTGTGTCAAGGATTTCTTGTAAGAAACAAGTCTGGGGATGTAAAGGACATGGGTGCCACAGAGCTCTCAGAGCAGTCCTTGGGTGATCCAATAGCCAAGGCTTCCGTGTTCCATGCTCTGCACAGGCAATTATTCTCTAAAAGCATTCAGAAATTCTGTTTACATTCTGAGCATGCTGAGTAACAAATGCACAAGGCAGAAGTCCTTAAATGAGTAAGAATTCAAACAGCTTTCTAGAATCTATACATACATGTATTCAACATAGAGCATTAAAGCCTGAAAATTGTTCTTAAAAGGAGAATCACTTAAAAATNAGGAAAGGAAAGGAAAGGAAAGGAAAGGAAAGGAAAGGAAAGGAAAGGAAAGGAAGGGAAGGGAAGGGAAGGGAAGGGAAGGAAAAGGGAAGGAAAGGGAAGGAAAGGGAAGGAAAGGGAAGGAAAGGAAAGGAAAGGAAAGGAAAGGAAAGGAAAGGAAAGGAAAGGAAAGGAAAGGAAAGGAAAGGAAAGGAAAGGAAGGTAGATGCTGCAGATAATCAGCCTAGGTTATGTTATCAGTGCCAAGGGACAGATGGCATGCAATGACACATGGTAATAATCATTCAGATTGGATTTTAATATACTAATTGTCAACAAGAGAAGAAAAACATGATATACATATATTGTTATTTTCTATTATGTTCATTGAGTGAATCTGGGAAATGTGTTATTGGGATCAGTAGTAGTGAGTGTTCAACTGAGCATGGCTCTAAGTGATGACAGAAAGTATACTTTTAACTTTCTCCTCCAAAATCAATTGCATTCTCCTCCATATTCAGCAGGGATGTTGGGATTATGGGGCACACTAAAATCAAATGCTGTGGTGCCTATACAATTGCCTACAACAGCATGTACTGTTCAAGAGAAAAATACATGGCCCACAATCGTGTAAGCTCAGCTTTTCTATACACACATTGGGGAAACCAAGACCAAGAAATTGGTCTTGGTCTCTCTTAGTAAATTTCACTGGGAATTTATCTAGTTATTTTCCATCAGCACAAGTGAGAAACCAATGTAAAACTGCATCCCTTTCCCACAACTGACTATGGATAGGACCTGTGAAAAGAAGGTTCTCAGCTTTAGTGTTTCAGCCAAGAAGTTCAGTGGGTTCAAATCCTTCTCTGTGTCTCTAAAGAGTTGTTTGGGATGCCTAACATGGGAGCCTACTTCTCCAAGTGGAAAATATGGTAAGCCAGGCACATCATGATAGAAACTGTGCTAGCAACTTAATGATATAAAACATTTTCTGTTAGAGACAGATTCCTGGCCCTGTTCAGTTGGCTAGTACAAACACAAGTAATGTTAGTCACTTGGATCTACGAGGTATTGTTACAGGAGACACCGTTCCACGTAGCTGGAACTATTCTGCAGACTTCTACCAGAACTGGTCTTCGTGCACCTGGGCATGCATTAGGATGATGTGAAATATTCCGCATTCTAGCATTTCTGCCACGATGAGAAGGCCAAGATGACATCACCAGCAGAAGAAATTGTGGATGAACATCTTTTGGGCAGACATTTGATTTGGAGGATTCTTGCTACTTTTGCAATTGAAGATAGATATGGCTCTTGCCCCAAAGTCTTGCTCTTAACTACTGTAGTGAAGAAGCTATGCTGTAGTGCACCATAATAATTTCTCATCTTTCCTAGTAAGCTGCTGTGTTTTTCCATTTCATTTAGTTGGCCTGACCACAATGCTTCTGCGTTTGTTCATTTACTTTTATGTAACAAAAATATCAGGTAATAAGATCAAGTGGCTGATTCATCACTTAGGTTTATTTAGCTGAAGTAGTCATTGTGGAGCTTTAGAGGCAGATGGGTGGAAAGGGGGTGGGATTGGCATAAGAGAATATTTCCAAGTTCTTCATCTTTCTTTTGTATTCAGTGTTCCAAAACAACAAACATCAGAGTCTCTCCACACTGTAAAATGCAGACAAAATTCCTATACTGTTGGCTTTTCTCAAACACTGGATTAATATAGCATGTCACCTACTAGTAAACAGCAGAAGTAGAAGTTATCAGCAAGCAGTAGAAAAATTCCCAGGATTACAGCAAAGGGTTTGTGCAATACAGGAGATAGGATTTTTTTATTATTATAATTATTTTTTGTCCGTAAATGGCTTGGATGCAGGACTTGAAGGTATACTAAGTAAGTTTGCAGATGACACTAAATTGGGAGAAGCTGTTGATTCCCTTGAGGGTAGAGAGTCCTTGCAGAGAAATCTTGACAAA
>VXAL01004493.1:126772-153314 GCA_013399475.1 Chauna torquata
TGCAGCTTCATCAAGAGGGGGGCGGAGGGGCAGGTGCTGATCTCTTCTCTCTGGTAACAGCGACAGGACCCGAGGGAACAGCATGGAGCTGTGACACGGGAGGGTCAGGCTGGATGTTAGGAAAAGATTATTCACTGAGAGGGCAGTCAGGCGCTGGAACAGGGTCGCCAGGGAAGTGGTCACAGCACCGAGCCTGCCAGAGTTCAACAAGTGTTTGGACAACGCTCTCAGACATATGGTCTGATTTTTGGGTGGTCCTGTGTGCAGCTGGGAGTTGGACTCGATGATCCTTGTAAGTCCCTTCCAGCTCAGGATATTCTATGATTTTGTGATTCCATGATAAATCTTAGATTCTTTTCTAGCCTTGAATGCCAATGTAGTCTAATACAACTTGAAATCCCTCAGGCACACCAAAGACCTTCAGAGGAACAGCTGTATTAAATTGAATTTAAAAGCCACCATCCTTGGCATTGGCTGGCAATCTATAAAAGAAAGGGCTAGCATAGAGATCAAAAGTGTGGTTATCCAATGGGATAAATTATAACCTGCTTCCAGTTTTGATTCCATTATTTCAAAATCATGAGCTGACTGAAAAAAGGACTCTGATACTGTTGAATGCAATTAATTCGCCCATGAAGGAGTACTCTTAGGTATTCTTCCCCTGAAATTGATAGGTATCTACATAATTTATTGAACATTAAAGAGCCTCTTCATGTGTTTAGAACCATAGCCTGATCTCAAAGGCTGACCTCTGTTAAAATCTTCCATATCCTGTCCCTAATCTTCAAAAACATCTCAACCCTGGAGCACAAATATTAGAAAAAAACAGGGAGATACATTTTTTCATTTCATGTGCTTCCTCTGCTTGGATGTCAACAGTGTTCACAATATCTTAGCTAACCCATGTGTAGAGAGGACATTTGATTTTGTCAGCATCTGTTTCTTGGAAATGAAGTGAGCTGCATGACCTCTTCCCCCAGCAAATCTAGCTCACAACTATTAAAAAAAACACACCATATTCTTGCTTCAGTAAATACGTAAATGTCCATATTATAAGCAGTTAGCTCTTTCTCTCTTTCCTCTGTTTCTCCTATTAGGATGCTGTTTCCAAACATCAGTGAAGGTATGCATGAGAATTTCTAATTTCAAAATATATATATATATATCCCTTATCAGCTAATGCCCACTATTCCTGTGCCATACTTTACCTTAAACAATTCTTCTCTTTCTATCCTTCATCTTTTCTCATAGTAACTATAAAGAACAGCCAAAGTCTTTCACAGCCATTACTTTTAGCCAAGTTCTTACAATTTTACAAGCAACCAGACCAGTTTCTCAGGATAATCTAGATTGCCCCCATACAGGGCATCCTTTGGTATCATGTTAGCCTGACAATGTCCTTATGCTATTTGGATTACACTTCCTATGAAAGAAAATTGTGCTTGGGGGAAAAAAATATCTTTGCTTGGTTAATATGCTTAACAGGAAGTACATTCTTCCTTTTTTCTTTCTGCTGCCTAACTCATGGGGGTCACTGTGTCCAGCCAAGTCTGTCTTTGCTGGCCAATTTAAGGTATATTGCTTTCTCTTGTTTTTTAGACAATTTAACTAAATTATCACCAATGTCTTTTCCGGCTCTGAAGTATGAAAAATAGGTAGTCTGTATCAGGCCTAACCTCTTACTGTTTTGTCAACATGAATAATTCTGTTGACTTTCATGTGCCTGATAGGAACAAAAGAGAGGGATGCAGAAGTAGATTCCCCATGGTCCGCTTGACTGGCAGCTAGCGAATGTGACGTCAATCTACAAGAACGGTCGGAAGGAGGATCCAGGGAACTACAGGCCTGTCAGTCTGACTTCGGTGCCAGGGAAGCTCATGGAGCAGATAGATCATCTTGAGTGCCATCATGCAGCGCTTACAGGGCAATGAGGTGATCAGGCCCAGTCAGCATGGGTTTATGAAAGGCAGGTTCTGCTTGACTAACCTGATCTCCTTCTACGACAAGGTGACGCGCTCAGTGGATGAGGGGAAGGCTGTGGACGTGGTCTACCTAGACTTCAGTAAAGCTTTTGGCACTGTTTCCCACAGCATTCTCCTGGAGAAGCTGGCTGCTCGTGGCTTGGATGGGCATACACTTCGCTGGATTAAAAACTGGCTGGGTGGCCGGGCCCAAAGAGTTGTGGTGAGTGGAGTTATATCCAGTTGGAGGCCGGTCACTAGTGGTGTCCCCCAGGGCTCAGTATTAGGGCCAGTTCTCTTCAATATCTTTATCAATGGTCTGGACAAGCGGATTGAGTGCACCCTCAGTAAGTTTGCAGATGACACCAAGTTGGGTGGGACTGTTGATCTGCTCGAGGGTAGGAAGGTTCTACAGAGGGATCTGAATAGGCTGGACTGATGAGCCAAGGCAAACGGTATGAGATTCAACAAGACTAATTGCCAAGTCCTGCACTTGGGGCACAACAACTCCATGCAACGCTACAGGCTGGGGGAAGAGTGGCTGAAAAGCTGCCCAGCAGAAAGGGACCTGGCGGTACTGGTCGATAGCCAGCTGAATGTGAGCCAGCAGGACTAGGGAAGTGATTGACCCCCTGTACTTGGCTTTGGTGAGGCCACACCCCAAATACTGTGTTCAGTTTTGGGCCTCTCACTACAAGAAGGATATTGAGGTGCTGGAGCATGTCCAAAGAAGTGCAACAAAACTGGTGAGAGGTCTGGAGAACAAGTCTTATGAGGAGCAGCTGAGAAAGCTGGGGTTGTTAAGCCTGGAGAAAAAGAGGCTCAGGGGAGACCTTATCACTGTATACAAATACCTTAAAAGAGGCTGTAGCAAGATGGGGGTCAGTTTCTTCTCCCAAGCACCAGCTGAGAAGACAAGAGGAAATGGCCTCAAGTTGTGCCAAGGGAGGTTTAGCTTGGATATTAGAAAAAATTTCTTCACTGAAAGGGTTGTGAAGTATTGGAACAGGCTGCCCAGGGAAGTGGTTGAGCCACCATCGCTGGAAGTCTTCAAAAAAAGTTTGGATTCAGAGCTTAGTGATATGGTTTAATGGTGGACTTGGCAGTGCTAGGTTAAAAGTTGGACTGGATGATCTTGGATGTCTTTTCCAGCCTAAATGATTCTATGATTCTATGATTTTATGGGTGGTTCCAGCCAGCTACTTTACTTGGTTCCTGCAGAGTGTGGTCATATTGGGCAGAGTAAAGGAGAAGGTGATAACTCATTAATGCTCCCCTGGTTAAAACACTCCCATTTAGGTGTGATTTAGATAACTGAATGATGGATATGCAAAGCTCTGGAAATTCTGCAGCTCCAGCTTTCAGACTTTTTTTCTCCTTGGCCTTCAAGACATAGAATATAGTTTTTAGATATGCTCTGGGCATTGTCCTTGAATGCCAACCAAGACTGCCAAGTACTTCTGTGTTCTCAGAGACTTTTAGCTGTTCACTTGGAGTAAGTGTCTTCTACTGAGCAGAGCAGGAGGATATTGGAGTCAGGATTAATTCTCCCCATCCCCCAGCACCGAATTCAATAAAACCTTCCTCCACCCACACATTGCTATCTCAGCTTAAAAACAAAAACAACCTGCCAATCTCTCCCCACACAGAAACCTTCAGACTTTTCACCAAAAGTAAGGGAAAGGTACTGCAAATTTTCTCAAGTACGCAAGGCAGAAATTGCCATCATTCCTTTCAAATCATCTGCTGTTATTTTTTTGAAACCACTGATGAATCAGATCAAGAGCAAGGGAGTAGGGTATTTCCTGTATACAAAAACATGCCACAAATAAAGATGAGAAATATTTGCTCCCTTCGAGAGGAGTACATCTTGTCCAGAGCTTCCAAATTTGCTGAAAAAAAACTTCAGTCCAAACAGACAGAAAAGCAAAAACAAATGTGAGACTTTGCATTTTTAGGTGTGGGGGAGAGTAATCTGGCAAAGGCTACAAAGCTGAGGACAAAAAAAGTAAATTCAGGAAGTACCTACTCTGAACAGGAACAAGAAAAAAAGGACAGGAAAATAACACGCAGAGATTCAATCTTTATAAAGCTGAGAGTTAGGGAAAAGAAAAGCATCCAAAACATTTGCACTGACACTGAAAGAAGAGAACGAAGGATGAATGGTCAGAGTCTGATGGAAAGAATATGGCAGAGCAAGAGATTTAATTTAGGTCTTCCCAGACTGGCTTACTGATGTAGCCATTGGACTGTGGTGACTTACTGAAAGCAAGCTGGAGAAATTCATGAACACTAATAAGGACTCATAGGAGTCATTTGTTTATCCAAACTGTGGGCTATGCAGGGTTTTGGGGTATTGTACTGCTTAATGATGTGTTAAAAACAAACAAACAAACAAACAAAAAACAATCAGGAACTTTTACGAATCGTCCACATTTTTTTCAAATCTTTCTCAGGATGCCCCTCTCTAACCTGCAAACATGGACATAAGATCAAAATATCCTGCAAATCTTTATTGGCCACATGCACTCTAGTGAATAACAGAGTTTAGAGCCCATTCTCAGGAAAAGAGAGAAAATTCTCACCAAATTCTTTAAGCCACCCTGCTCAAACCTTCATCACCCTTCCACTGCCGAGATGGCCTTATCCACACCACCCATTGGGAATGCATCCCTGGCCTGTGTTACCCACCTGACGTATATCCGGGCCCTTCCCGGGAAGGTACTGATCATCCCAGGCCAAAAAATGACTAGAGGTCATGCTGGCAAGTTATGCAGTGTGGACAATTGTTAGCAGATTCCTGAGCCCCTCTCTTGGCCCTCTTTGTTTTTACAGTGTAGGTGTGGCTTAGGAGTTAGACATCCAGCAGAGCAAAAGTGAAGGACACCAGCAGATACATGGACAAAGGTAACATTTAAGTAAGCCATCTTAAGCAGCAGTAGTCCTTATGGGCACATATTTCCTGAACTGACAAGGTATGAGAAGTACACTGAATGGACAGAGGTGTTGGAATATGCATGAGCTTGAACACAACTTTTCTCTTGCCAGTGAGTCACTTATCAATTTTTTTTTTTTTTTTCCCCATGGTCTTCACCCTCACCATGAGACAAGCTTAATTACAAGCTGTATAGGATTATTCTTTGCAACCACTTCTTCAGTTCATCTCATTTTCCAGCTCAGTGCACTCTGCTATGCCGCAAGGTGTACAAAACAGAGTCCTGAAGCCCAATTGACTCCTGTTTGTCCTTTAGGTGGTTTCAGTGATGTATGAGAGTGCATGTAAATTTCTGTACATGTGTTTTTGTTCATCTAAACAGTCCAGCGCTGGTTTCAACTATCTTTAAAAGAAGGGAGGAGAACTTAGAGATGGTAAATTCCTAAAACAGTTACTAAAATAGGCAGGTGAGTAGAAAAGTCCTCTTAGTGACCTTTAATCAACTTTACTAGACATCACAAAATCTGCTTATTGGAGGGAATACATGAGAGAGGGAAAATATACACAAACATGCCCAGTGCAAACCAGTCTTCATTTATTCCACTGCTTACAGAACTACTATATTTTTTATTTAAATTCAAGTCTCATTATATCTTTAGCCCTTTGGCATTTCATGCAAATTAACACAGGAAAGTATATTCATCTAAGATTCCCAGCCATGTCACAGTTTCTGACATTTATACTGAAGTGAAATCTGTGAGGAATATGAAGCCGATTGCTAATTGTGTTATATACATGAAGTATAAACTGTGTCATTAGCGTTCAGGTTGTTTTAGACCTCCTTTGCTGCTATTGCCATAATTTTCTAGAATTTATTTGTAATTTGCTACAGCTTTCTATTATTCAACTTTAGAAACTGGAAAACAATATTTCATTTATCCATCTTGTCATTTTCCATTAATACTGCCACCAAAATGTAGACTCACAGTGGTAAAAAAAAATAAAACCCAAACCAAACCAAAACAAAACAAAACAAAAAAAAACAAACAAACAAACAGCAACAAACAACAGCAACAGAGCTAGTAAAATGCGTACATATGTGTGTGTACATATATATATAAAAAACCTTAGGAAGAGAAAATCTAGGATAAATTATTGAGGTGGAGGGGAAACCTTCCCAACAAGAAGACGTACTGCATAACAGTTCCCCTGGGGAAGTGATGAGTGCATCATTTCTTGAAATACTGAACATGAGCTTTCTCAAAACTAATGAGTGCGCACTAGGGAGAAATCCCCTACTGGCAAGGAAGTCCCTTCCTATCTCCACAGTTTCTGATTCTGTGTACATCTCTGGGGTCTAACTGAGCCATAGAGATTTTGACAATATTATCCATTAGCTTGTTATCAGCCAAAAGTGAGAAAATATTTGGGGAGTTACTCCAGCAGCCCATGCAATTTCCCAGACCAGGTCAGACTAAGCAACCTGTCACCTTGGTACGTGATAGATCCAAGACTGGGCGTGATTAATACCGTGCAACACCTAACTATGATATCCATACTGGTCTGCTATAAAAAGCTATGCTCTGTCATTAGCAAAGATATTATTCATTAATTCTTTATTAATTTCATGAGGAAAATTAAAAAAAAAAAAAAAAAGAGAGATGAAGACCACCAAAACTGATGAGGTACAGGAATAACGTTTTTCCAAGCTTTCTTTCAAATGCACCCCTGTTGACCCACCAATCTCTAGGCGCTGGTCTGCATCCAGCTAGCCAAGGGCAGCATGTCTGCTCAACAAACAAGCTTGTGTACCCACTACATGTGGGTTTTGCCTATGAATCACCTTCTGATGTTGTTCCAGTCCTTTTCTGTGCATTTTCAAATGCAAAACATTCCAAGAGTAGGATGGACATCAGACAAAAGATGCTCTGGTAGAAAAAAACTGTAATTTCATATGGAATTGCTTCAGGACTTATCCGTCCGAGGAAACTCCACAGATGGTGTATTTCTAAGTATTAACTTATCATTGAATAGGCACTATTTTCACATAATTTATGTTTTAGTCTTGGGAGTTCCCTGACAAGCTCCTCCAAATCATTTCTAGATGTTAATGTCCTGTCAGATTTAATGATTCTGGCTTCTCTGACAGTTTCATCCTTAATGTGAAATAAATGCTTTCCTGATGCTCATAATGTGTTGCTAATGGTGTGGGAGCTCAGTGGTTTTATTCATGTTTGTCTTTTGCTCTTCAGACGCTAATCAAAGCTGACCACTGAAGGCCATGAAATGGATCCTGCTGGCTTCACTGAAAGTTAGGCAAGGCTCCTGGCCAGGTGGGACTGCAAAGGTCCCTGAGGCGGATGTGGAGGGGAATAAATCTCAAAGGAAGCCACTCCTACTGGATAACTAAAGACAGACAAGTTACTTGAGAGACAAAATATTTTGCCAGAAGCTGTGGAAAAAGGAAAGTATTAGGGCTCTTTGGACATCAGCATGGGCCCAAATCAGCTGCATGAAGTGAGATAATGGAAAGTTTTTGCTTACTAAAACTTTCACTCTATACAACCAAATATTCTGGTTTCACAGTGGAAAAAATCTATTCAGAGTACCACAACCTGTATAACCAGCCTTCATGTATCAACCACAGGGATTTTACTCCAGATACAAAAAGGCCTGACATTTCCTTACTCAGCCTTTATAAGAAGCAACATCCTTGGCTCAGGTGAGAAATATTCCATAAGGCCATTCTGATTCCCTCTACTCCTGTACCTGGACAAAAAACAGTCAAAAACATTTCAGAGTTACAATTCCCTGATCTACCAAATGCTTCATTTGGTGAGACTGGGTCCATTGTGATGCCACCGCAAGATGAATTGTCATCTCTGGGAAGTTCTCATCTTTGCACATATGGTCCTCAGGATCTGGGTGTGCCAGGCAGGAAACCTCTAAACCATAGGCCCTAAGAAATGATTGTGATGGAAAAAGGGCACTCCTGAGTGATTTTCCTCCTTCACTATCTGTGGAGAGAGAAGTTCCACCAGTGGCTGGATCCAGACACTCATCCCTCTCCACTGACAAGGGAGAAGTACACGAAGCCTAGATTGCTGACTTCTAAGTCAAACTTCAGTGCTCAAAGCTAGGTGGTACAAATATCTCCCTCCCCACAGTGTCCTTGCTAGAAGCATCTTTCACGAGGATCCAGGAAATTTGAGGTCCTTAGCTGCACAGACGGAAGAATGTGCTTCCATCAAGAAAATGATGATATTCCAGGTGACACCACTCTAGGGAATATTTGAAACATTGGCAACATGTTCTAATACCAACAGAAGATAGAAATTTCCAATCCAGACCTCAGGAAGTACTAACTGTCTTCCCTTGTGTTATGCAGGTTACAAAGGGATGCACGTTGCTCTATGAAAGTGAGGTCAGAAAAGCAAGACAATCAAAGAAGCATTCTCCCCATGGTCAAACTTGATTCTGCTTTATTTGAATGATATTTTTGTGCCCACTTAATTTGTCCCAAACATCTTCAGAACAAGACTATGCAACAAAAAAAGCAGGGCCAGAATCACAAAATGTGAGGTGGAGAAGGGACTCCTATCTCTAACGCGGCAAATATTTCAGAGAACCTCATTTTTCGTACTCACTGTTTCCTTCTCTGATTTTTTAATCTCTTTTTCCACAGAATAAGCCAGAAAAAAATTCAGAAGGTCAGAATGAAAAATAATATTGCATATTGCAGAAAGTAGAGCCATTGCATTCCTTTTTTCAACAACACCAGAACCACATGAGAAAGTTTGCAAATACCATTTAAGATAGCAAGGAATGAGTCACCTTACATAAGACCTTACTGTCCTATTTAGGGAATTCTCAGCGTAGCTAAAATTATAATAACTGGTACCAGATATCACTATTAGTAACAAATACTCTATACGCAAGTGATCCCTTAATCTGTCAGTACTACTGCCAACATTTCATTAATCTGCATAAAGGCCTCGTGCTGCCTCTGTGGGATAAAAGAATGTTTTGCCATTGACTTAGAGGCAAAACATACCCTGACTGCCATTTTCAGGCACTTTAACACTGTCTGATTTTGCAGATGTGCCACACTACTCATTTCAACAGCACAGATAGTTAGCTGGTTTCTAAACAGATTCAGAAGCCCAGTTTCTCAACTGGCAACATTTTTTGTAACATTTGTAATGTTGACGTACCTTGTACTCTGATGATGCTTTGCCATCATTATTTTTCTTCCTTCTGTAAATGAATATTCATGAAATAACTAATTCCCATGGCACAATGGAGGGAAAAATTGCTTATTTTCCACATGCAGTTTAGGTATGAAAAATCCAGGTTTACAACTTTTCCTTTCACTTCTTTTCCAATTCAGTCATCCTACTGGGAAGGGCATTTGCTCCAGAAACCAGTCTGATATGAAACCTATTCATCCCATAGGCTGTGAATGGAAAATGCTGATATCTGGAAGAAGTGCTCACATGTTATATCCTTCTGTGTTGGCCCATTTTACCTTCAAATATAAAAGACATCACTGTATGTGTAGTTACTGTTTTGCAATAGCAGTAGCCTTTTCTTTGTTGGTGGTACCACCAGCACTTTCAGCAATCACTGTTACAGAGTGAAGTAATTTATGCACACTAGGTCTGAATTTCATACAAGTCCTTTCTCAAACTAATTTCTGAATTTGAATCATTTATTTCAACAACAACAGAAAAGTAGAGGAATTATATTCCTGAGATTCTCCAACAATCAGTAATGCAGAAACACAGGAAATAAGAACCCAATTACTTTAAAAAAAAGCACATACATTTGCAAACTCCCTCTTTTGGCCAATGACCACACCCAACACAACCTGGAGTTCATCCTGTATCCATTTATTTAAACAACTAAACAATGAAACATTTCTGGACATTCCTGCAATTGCCTTCTATCCATCAGTTCTGGCAGCTACTTGGCAACTCTTCACTTGGCCTCCAAAGTAATCCCACCCTCTGAAGAAAACACTGCAAACCTCTACAGCCAGCCTGTTTGCCTGCAAAGTGATTAATTTGGAGTGTATTAAAACCAAAGCCAGTGTGCTGATAACATGAAGCAAACAGAGGGAGCAGTGTGTTGAACAGCTCGGAACGAACTGTTCCTGCTTTGTAAACCAGGCTGATATTCTCACCACACATTAGGTTTTCTAAGGGATGAGAAATGAGCACCCTGGGCAAGTTCGAGATTGAGAGATCTGCCTCCTCAACTGTAAGATTGTGGAGACACCCTTTGATAAACACATATTAAAGCTCTTCACGTTGCTCAAGTCTGAGATCAATCTCTCTAAGTGTTTTTTGAAATTTAGGGGCTTCCATCTCTGAGACATCCTTGAAAATTCCTTCCCTTATTCTACTGATAAAACAGGAATATTTCATATTATAACATATATGATAAGACACGAAAGCTGAGATGAAGATGCCTCTTATGAAACCTATTTAAGAAACTCGGATTATCTCAGCCAAATGTTATTAAACTCACCACAGGAATTACCAGCTTACACTTGCTGGCCTGTGTTAGACAATCATTATAGCCACATGATTAAAACAGGTTTATTTTTAGCTTTAAAATCCACATATCCTTGCAGCTATTGAACTTGCTACCTCTTTTGTTCTGGAATTCATGTGCCAATATTAGTTTATACCATTTTTTTCAGACAAGTGTTTGCAAAGAAAAGTTTTAAAGCATTTACAGAACAAAAGATTCCCTTTTTGTTTAGTATTTTTCAAGTCAGTAGTACAATCTGGAGGGATCTGCCACAAGATTTATGATTTGTATGCAATTTTAGCCTACTTACCTGCCATATATGCTTTTATCTCATACATATCCCCCAGTTTCTGGGCATGCCCAGTTGTAGCCAAGGAAAACTTAATTAATCTTGACTTAAGTTAAGGTAAATTATTTAAAGCATTTAAAAATGCTCCCTGGGAATCAAAAGGAAAAAAAAAAAAAACCATACTTCACTAATGGAATATGCGATTTCATTCTACAAGCCATTGCTGAGGTTTCATTCCTCTACTTGATTGAGCATCTGTAATAATTTTCCAAAAAGAAAGAAGTAACTATTATTTTGTAGCTAGAGGGTTTGATTTCATGTCCCAACGGACTTTTTCCTAACAGTCTTCAAGACGCTTCTAGGAATGTACCGGTCTTTTTCCCAGCTCCCTTTCATGTATGGCAAAGTGTCCTGAGGAATCACAACAGACAGGGAATGGAGGTGTCACCTGCTTGTTCACTTTCACAAACACAGTGTGCTCACAGCATGTTACACATAACATTAGAGACATGCATGGGGATAGTATATCTAGGGTCCCTCTAGAACATTCGGTTCCTCCTGCCTATGTGTTTTTGGTAGGATCCCAAGATCATATATTGTTGCAACCACCTTCCAGTATGCACCTGTGTTTACTTCAGAACCAAGTTTGTGCTGAACATTGCTGGATAAGGTGTTATCCTCTAAAGGCTGATTAAACTCTACTCTCCTTAGAAAAAACACTAAAATTAAATTCTTAAAGACATGTTCTGAATACATTTCAGAGCATAGTTAAAGCAATCTAAGTGGGTGGCTTACAGTTCATTGAACTATCACACATCCAATGCCCCCATAGCCTGGAAGGACTTCCAAAAGACACAAACTAGTGAGGCAAGACTGAGCAAAAGCATGTCAGACAGCTCAACAAGCCTACTTACGTGGTTGTCAAGACCCAAGCATGACCAGTCTCCTTCCCAAAAGCAAGACAGCAACCTGAGAAAGGTGCCCATATTGAGAAAAATGAGCAGCTGTTAGGCTAGGGCCAGAGACCTGCTATTAACAGCAACCTTAAAAACGACCAAAGACTTTTGCCAAGATTTGGTGATGCCATTGGGAATCCAGTCATGGATCATAATTTCATCTTTCCTATCTACATGACAACAGCAACCTACCTGTTATTTGTCCTAAACCTCAAAAGCACAACATTCATCACATTAAATCACCAAATACAGGACCATAACACTTAGACCAGAATGTAGCTTCTAAGAGCCTTTATGGAAAAATACTATCTGCTTGGGTCTTGGCATCCTGAAAGGAAAATATGAAACTAAATGGGGAGGTTGGCTTTTGGTTTTTGTTTTTGATTTTTTTTCCCCAAAATGTAAAATTAAGATAATTCCCTGTTGCTTTGTACTGGGCAGTACAGTTCTGGGCAGCAAAAACTAGTAACACTAGCTTTCAATGCTGAGGAAACTACCTTTAGAAAGGTGAGAAAACTTTTCTTTAAAATTCCTAAACAGTCTTCACTTTTACCATGCATAATGTCAAGGTCATCAAAATAATGGCTGCAAACTGTTTTTGTTTGTTTGTTTGTTTTTGTTTTGTTTTGGTTTTGGTTTTGGTTTTTTAGGAAAAAGAAATACTTTTCAAAAGTAAAATCAAAGAATGATTTTAAGATAGAGTTAACTTTTTCTTTCACATTAAAATCCAAGTTCTGTTATCCATCACAATATAAGTATGGTGTAATTCAGCCATACTCAGCTGAGTTCTGCATTCCTTTATTCCACTGAAATTTGAATCCTTTGTTATTCAAGTAAATATAGAAGATTGTAAAGCTCACTCAAACCAAGCAAGATCGAAACATTAAGATATTCTCATTGCTGCAATGTCTAGGCTTAAGAATCCTTTTGGTTTCTGTGTTCATTCACATGTATAGTTACTTCATAGCCGTGATTCATTTCCCTCTCTTTTTTCATTATTCTTTAATTTCAGGCATGTTTTTTTTTTCTTTTCATTCATATCACTTCCTCATATTTGATTGATATTCTGAAAGGTTAATGTTACTTTTTTTCTTTAATGAAAAATTCTATAGAAGTGTATATATTTGCTCCATTTCTCAACATTGTTATTTATTCACTTTGGTAATATACATTCATTTGAAAAAAAAACATGTATCAATATAATTTTGACAGGTGCCTTCTGTTTTTTTGTTTGCTTGTTTTTGGAGTGCTTTTTAATGTTATTTTTTTTTATGCAAATGAACTTATGAATGCTTTAAAAATGTAAATGTAAAAGATGCCTACTAAAAGGTAATACGAAATAATAATGTGAAACATCCTCATCCTGTGTCATTGCCCTCTTCTGGATGAAATATCAGTCCTGCCACTGCTTTTGTATATCTTTTACTTCATGATAACTGTGTCCAGACCATAAAAACACAATTCTAAAACATCAAGAAAATATCCAACCTTAGCTGAAGAAAAGGTTTCTGTTTGCAGGGGGCAGAAAAAACATATCTATTTCCCCCATGAGCTGTAAATCTCAAGCGTCAGAGTAATGGGCTCACAAACAGTCCACACATTTATTACAGCCTTTAAAAACAATGTCTTGTTCCTATTCCTTGCTTTCTGTGAGGGGCAAATGCCAGCATGGTAGCATTTGTGTCTGACGTACGGAGAAAAAAAGCATCACTTGGCAGAATAATTACCCTGTGCTGATATTTGTGCTACCATGGCTGCTTCACCTCCAGACCAAGAGCTGGCTTAGTTGAAGCCTTGAGCTACTCCAGATGTACCTCATGTAAATAACTGCTGTGACACCAGACGTGTGGCACCTTCACAGTTCACAATATGGCTTTAGAGTTCAGTTTCAACTTGTTTGTTGCAAACAGGGATTTATGAATGTAAGGAAGCTGTTTGGGAGAGTGTTTAAACATTTAGAATTTCACAGCAAATACTAAAGGTCTACATGAGTACAGCGTTAGAAAGGTGAGGTTTGAGATTCCTAAAATCTGGTGCTTGATCTACATACAGTGGAAAGTGGGGGGAAAAAAAAAAAAAAGTGGGAGAAAAGTTTACCTTCCAAGCTGCCCACATCTCACCCCTTGACAAACACATCTGTCTTCCCTGTTCATGGGGCCATGGTCCTTTCCCTCTGTCCCCATGGAGAAAATGTCAGAAGCTTATATAAACCTTCCACCTAGCAAAACCCCTGAAACAGGCTGCTATCATTTGTCATCCTCCGCCTCCTGCAAAACAAACCCTCCATCCATGTGTTCCACTGTACATCAACAAAATGGATAATAAACATGCCAAGAAACATTCTTGTCTGTATAATTTTTACTTCCTATTTCACTCAGCTACCATGAAAAAAACACTGCAGGTGGTTTGAATAAAACATCCTACGTGCTTTCTTTTCTTCATCAAAAGGCTAACAAGGAATAGCTTGTCTGTCACATCCCTCCTGCAATGTCCTTCCTGGGACCGGCTGAGATGGGCATTTTTGGAAGCAACGGTGTTCTCAAGCATTGCTGGGTGGCTGGCCTGAGCAACGTGTGTGTACAGATAGTTTTATCAGACTGTTTGGATGCATGGCAAGCCAATACCTACTCTACAAGCAAACCAGAGCTACCACGCTTTTATTACAATTGAGCCTTTGCCAGTGGGTGTCACTAAAAATTAGCTGTAAGGGACATTAAAAAAAAAAAGGGGGGGGGGGTGTTGTCAAGAAAACCCGAATATTAAAAAAAAAAAGTATTTCAGGACTTATTTTTGGCCCCAAGCCTTGTTTTGAATTCTTCCTTTGGTCAAACAATGGCAACGAGATCAGAGCCAGGCATCTAGTGCCCTCTAATTACTTATCTGGACTGACGCTTGCAGTGAATAGCTGGTAGGAGGCCCAGATAGGATGGGAAATGATTTCGTTGAAGTATCCTGCATGGATTCCCCAGTGGTGGTGGCATGTTTCTTTATGGGCTTCCTACGCTGCTCTCCCTCACGCAGTGGGGGAACGCCAGCCAGGTGACTCACTGAGGTTCTGCCCCATGTTTACTGCAACAGCCCTCTCCACTGGGACTTGCTCGCTGCGTGGAGCCTGACTTTCCCAAGAACAACTCAAAGAGCTAATTTTAAATTAACAAAAGCTTTGGAAGGCAAGGAGAGGGGAAGGGGGAGGGGGTTTTCTTGCAGGAAGAAAGAGATGGCAGAAATAGACTCCTTCCTTTTTCCTTTCTCTTGTCCAAGATAAGGAAACATCACAAGCTAAAGGCAATTTAAAAACAACTTAAAAGGCTGATAAATTTAGTTACAAGTATTCCACTGAGTGGACAATTGAGATATAGAACAAGTCTTTAGCCACAAGTTTTTAGGAAAAACTACCAGTGGTCATGGCAAAGGGGCAAATCAAAGTAAAACTGTTCATGTTAGATACTACCATGGGACGAGGTCATAAACCCTTTAGAGAAAGGTGGTCCAGTAGTTACACTGGATTTTAACTTCTGCATTCCACTCAGGTCTCCAGCCAGTCTAGGTTTCCTCTGTAACTTTGACAAAGCCACTGCAGCTTTCCTGTGTCTCAGTTCTCCACTCATAAGATAATGACATCAACATGAAGATGGCTAGGACCAACATATGAAGGGCTATGAACTTTGCTGAAATTATCACTATAGAATGAGAAGTTGCACCCAGCTCTTTGGAGGCCTCTCATACCCTGCAAAAAACAAGGCTGGAGAATTTCACTGGGAAGCTCAGCTGTTCCTTTTACTTTCCAGTTCATGGTCCAAGTGTCTAACTAATTGATATAACCTAAAATGTGTGAACCCTGTAAACTGGTCCTGTAGATGATGAGATTTACTTCCTGAACATATGAAGACAAAGGCAGACTTTCAGTTTGTCTCCTGGAAGGCTGGAAGCCAACCCATCTGCTCGCTGGAAAGGGAAGCTGAATTAGGATACCTCAATATACCTGGTTTGGAGATGTCCTTCTGCAGGAGGACTGGCACATAATGAGCATAAACATGTCATCTTCAGAAAGAGATGAGTAGACAGTAGATGGTAGATGTCCTCTACCATCTCAAAGACCTCACATTCCTGTTCTACCAAGACCCAAACTCTTTCAAATCTCTAAAAGGGTGAAGAAATCGGTAATTCAAGGAGATAAAAACTGAAGGTGATTTATGAGTATTTATGGAGATTTATGGGACTGCTACAGCTTGGTGGTCTTTCTGTCAAAACTTGAAGGCACTTGTAGCTCTGAAGCAGGGAAGTGTCATCAGAAAATGGCACTAACAAGTACTCAGTACAAGTAAAAGTTTTTGATAGAACCAAACCTAATATAACCACACTGTACAGTAAATCCCCTACCTTTTATGTCTCTTGTCCACTGACTTTTTGCCAGTCTTACTGACTGTTTTCTCAGTAGTCTTTGGGTTATATAGGGTTTAAGACAACTTCTAAAGTTTGACAGGCCAACAAAGATATTCTATCCATTACTGTGGTGAACATGTACCAAAACAGGTCAGCGCTAGCTTGGGAATGTCTAGATAATGCTCCATTGCAATAAGTAAACATGTCTTTAATCTCTCTGTACCATCTGGAAAATAATAATATTTCTTTTATTTTTCCCTTTTGATTTTTTTTTTCTGTTGAGATTACAAGTATTAAAAGGCAAGCCCCTTCTCTTATTGCACAAGGATATAACAATGCAAGCATAGCAAACAGGCCAGGACTTGTTCCTTGGCCCTGAAGGCAAGCGATGTGATTCATCTCATGTCCATAAGGCTAAAAACTTTCTTCCATGTTCAAAAAGCAGGACCTCACCCATATCGCCTACTGGGAACAGTCTCTGACCTGTGATATTACTTGAACCGTTTCTGAGAGTTGTCTGGGAAAGAGCAAAATGACACGGAGCAAAAATGTTCCAGGGAGCACGCTAACACTGCATCATTATGGAATATTGCAGGTCCAGCCTTGGTCTTCTCCAATTTAATAGATATACCCAGTTTAAGTGTACAAGTGCCTGAGACAAAGTGCATCAAGATTTAATGGGGACTGTAGGTATTATCATAAAACAAATAAAAACAGATTTTTCCAATTTGCTTTTTTGATTTTGCTTCTATTCATTCAAATCACTAGTCATGAACATCTCCCTGAAGGAAAATTCCAACTCAAAGGCAGCATGGAGTCTCTACACAACCATTCCTCCAGCAGACCCTCTTGTGCACACCCTGCCACTCTCAGCTGGTTTTCTAGCTCTGGAAAATCATCACAATATGTTATACCCATGCTTGAGAAGAAAATACCATTAAAGAACATGACTCTCCTGACAGAGCAACAGAGGCCTGTATTGCTTGGATTGGTTAGGGTGTATTCAGTTGTCATCTTTGAAACATGTGACTATGAAAGCAACACCACTCATAATCCTTCCCAGGGGTAGTGAGAAGGAACTGCTGTGCAACACAGCAAAAAAGATTTCCAAATCTTGATTCTAATTTCCTGATTTTTTAGAAGAAATTGCTCATCTGCAGCTAATTATGTTTGTGCCTCTTTTAGTCTCCAAGAACAATATTTTTTAAGGTGCTCTTAATGAGCTGAACAGCCTCTTAAAAGCTCATGAGAGACAGAGAGATTGTCAGAGACAAATCACTGTCTGTGATTATGCTTCACAAGACCTTGGTACATTCTTAACTGAAAAGAACACAACAAAGATTCATTCTCCTCCCACTTAAATCAGTTGGACTTTTTCTCTAAGGTGGGATCAGATCCAGAAGAGATTAATTAGAAATGTGTTTTGATAAAATGCTGTTATATAGTATGAGATGTGTAACCAGAAAAGAAAATAAGGCCACAGGAGAGACATATCCAGTGGTGACTTCCAAAGGGAGAAAGGCCAGGAGAAAGGCTGAGGTGTTAGTTTTTTAAATGGAGGGTTCAGCAAGGAATAAGAAGGGGCATCCACACAACCTCAGCCTCACCTCTTGTGGGGGCTTGGACCCTTCTGACTTGTGGGACACAGTGCCATAACCCCACCTACATTCTCAATAGCTTTGCCAACAGATAAATGCATTTATTTGTAATGAAGTATTTCATGCACTTTGGCAGAAAACCACATATTTGCTGAACAGTTGGGAAAGTTGGGAAAGAGTTTTGTCAGAGACAGTCTGGCTGAAGACTTGCCTGTAATGCTGTTTGCTAGAGCTCTGTTGGGCTACATCTCAGATATAGTCTCTCCACAACCATTCCTCCAGCGGACACTCTTGTGCACTCCCAGACATTCTCTGCTGCTTTTGCAGCTGTGGAAAATCAGCAAAAGAACAGACATACAATTTGTTCTGCTTTTGCTGCTTTTTTGTCTTTAATTATTATTTCTAAGCTGTCTAAAAGAGCACTCTTCCCAAAACCAAGATGAAATTCTCAAAATTCTTAATGTAGTCATCCTGCAGCAGATTCTTGCAGGTAATATGGTCCTGAAAGCAGCAGACTTCATAAACTGCTTTGACAGAACTCACAACAAAAAACCTTCTGTACTTCCAAGTGCAGTCTTTGGTTTGTCTGTCAATGTATTTCTCACTTTCATTCTCTTCCCATTTCTGGAATCTAAATATTGCAGAGCATAGAGTTTTAATCACGTTAATCCAAAACTGAAACTTCACCAAAGGTTTATTCACAAGGTATAGATTCTGACACAGAAAAAAGTATACGTTCCTTTCTGCTCTCTTTGGCAATAAACTGCTTCTGAACAAATGAAAACCCACTTAAATTTTCATGTGTATATTTTCTGATGAGTGAAGAATTGACAAACTTGAAATAATGTCCTCTTACATGTTTTCTTTCTTTGGTACAACTAAGATTTGGCTAGGACAGAACATCAATCTGCCAGAACTATGCGGAAGGCGTAGGATTCATGGTATTTCAGACCCAGTCAACACAATTAAGCAAGCTTTGTTCTATTTTGAATTCACAGAACATGTCCATCACCTTAGAAGTAACTTCCAGAAAGTTTTGTTTTGTTTTGTTCTTAAACCGTGCTAGTTCCAGGCTGATTTCCAGAACATTAAAGTTTCAAATCCAAATAAGAACTTCTGAGGAATTATCTGAGCTGAAACTCTAAGTCCTTAACAAGACTTACATGTTATGGAGACAGACGTTCCTCGCGCACAGAGCTCTGTTTAACTTCAGGCCTTACTGTAAGACCTTCTTCTGTCACTGCAAGATTAATATTTTCAGTAGAATCTGACCTCTCTGTGAAAGAAATAGAGCTATAAACTTCAACATCTGGGTCCAAGCTTTTTAAGCTAACGAAAAATAAAATAATCTACAAAGCCCTCCTATGTTTCAACGATGCTGATCTATGCTGATGTAAAAAAAAACTCAGATGCCCACATTAATAAATAAATAAATAAATAAATAAATAAAAGACTATTACTCTAACTTTGCTTTTATTAGATTGTAAATTCATTGAAACCACATCAGGATAAATCTAACTCAGTCTTAGAGCTCTAATATCCCTAAAGCAAATTGTATCTTCAGTTTGCTGACAGGAGTCTTAAGGATCATAACTCAAAACTCCATCACTTTGGTGTAGTGCCAGGATTTTTGGAAAAAATAAAAAAATAAAATCAAGAAAATCTATCTTCATGTGACTCTCAACAGATGCAAATAATTTTAATAAAACTAAACTGCTGCCAGGNCCGTGCTAGTTCCAGGCTGATTTCCAGAACATTAAAGTTTCAAATCCAAATAAGAACTTCTGAGGAATTATCTGAGCTGAAACTCTAAGTCCTTAACAAGACTTACATGTTATGGAGACAGACGTTCCTCGCGCACAGAGCTCTGTTTAACTTCAGGCCTTACTGTAAGACCTTCTTCTGTCACTGCAAGATTAATATTTTCAGTAGAATCTGACCTCTCTGTGAAAGAAATAGAGCTATAAACTTCAACATCTGGGTCCAAGCTTTTTAAGCTAACGAAAAATAAAATAATCTACAAAGCCCTCCTATGTTTCAACGATGCTGATCTATGCTGATGTAAAAAAAAACTCAGATGCCCACATTAATAAATAAATAAATAAATAAATAAATAAAAGACTATTACTCTAACTTTGCTTTTATTAGATTGTAAATTCATTGAAACCACATCAGGATAAATCTAACTCAGTCTTAGAGCTCTAATATCCCTAAAGCAAATTGTATCTTCAGTTTGCTGACAGGAGTCTTAAGGATCATAACTCAAAACTCCATCACTTTGGTGTAGTGCCAGGATTTTTGGAAAAAATAAAAAAATAAAATCAAGAAAATCTATCTTCATGTGACTCTCAACAGATGCAAATAATTTTAATAAAACTAAACTGCTGCCAGGGACTATGTGCACCCTAAAGTCTCATAAACATTTTGTTCTGACATATAAGATAAAACCTAATGAGAAGTCACCATAGGTTTATGAGAAGAGAAAGGAGAAAATTATTTTTATTTCATTTCCAAACTGTTGTGAGGCCAGTAAGGGATATGTGCCAGATATTACAATTTAGAGTTTAGACTGTAGTTGCTGAGTATTTGTTATTATATAACATCAACAGAAGGACATGGAGAAGGAATAATTACATGGCATCTTCTGGGCTTACTGTACCCTGACTTTCCAGGTTTTTTTGTTTGTTTGCTTGTTTTTGTTTTTGTTTTTGTTTTTGTTTTTGTTTTTTTTGTAACCATTATGAATGTAACTATTATTTACCTGCTATCCCTTAATATTTCAAAATTTGACAGCAGGGTTCCGTATTTTCGTACTCATATATTTCAAGTGAGATGCTTATATATAAGGGTAGGTAAACATACAGGAAGAAAAACACTTCTGAAAATAGGATCACTTTTCTTTAGATGTTTGAGTTTGGACTAAAGCATCAAACTCTAGAAGCCCAAATTTGGTCATGGCTTTTTTCCATCCTGGAGATTTAACATTGGCAGGGACTCTTCTCTGGTATTTGTCATGCAGCAGATGCATGCTTCCCCTTACAGTTTACAATTGAATGTCTACAATTTAACCTAGAATCATAGAATACTCTGAGTTGGAAGGGACCTACAAGTATCTTCAAGTCCAACTCCTGGTTTCACACAGAACCACCCAAAAATCTGACCCTATGTCTGAGAGCGTTGTCCAAACGCTTCTTGAATTCCAGCAGGCTTGGTGCCATGGCCACTGCCCTGGGGAGCCTGTTCCAGTGCCTGACCACCCTCTCGGTGAAGAACCTTTTCCTAATATCCAACCTGTAGTATATCCTCAGATGTTAGCATGCTTTAAGACAATTGTTCAGACAGCACTGGCAGAATTTGCTGTAGGTGGCAGAAATAAATGAATTGTCTAACTTTTTGCTCACCTGGGCTGTTACTGGAGTAGCACCTGGGACATTGAGATTCAAAGAGTGGAAGCCAAAATTTTGGACTGCATTATCTGGCAGTAGTTACAAACTGTTGTCATTTATGTGGCCCAGCCATTAGAGGAGAATATGAAATTTAAAATCTCTTTTTGGAAAGGCTGCCTTCTCTCTGAATACTATCAGAGGCATAATGCAACTACACTATAACTTAGACATCTCTGTCACATTTAAATGGAAGTGGGATCAGTCTGGTCCATCATTCCCAACCACAAAGGTAGGCTGTCATTGTAACAACAGTCCCTATAGCCCTCACTGTCTGAACAGCACTAAAATTCTGAAAACCATGAAAAGTTATTAATTTTCCAGAAATATCATTAGAAGAGGAGGAGATAGAATGTCTTGGGGATTCTAGTGTTAAAGTGAACTGTGTGACAGATTTCTGTTCTCAGTTCTTATTCTTACAGAATAAGGCAAGAGAGAGACTGACTAAATACAGCAGATACAAACTAATGATTCTGTTTGCTCCTTGGCATAGGTATGCTCCAGGATTATCCACTCCACACAGCTTCCCTAAAAGGAGAGAAGGACAGCATGCAATGCACTCCATAAATTGCTTCCCAGGGAATTTTAAGTGAGTGCTCACACAGCAATGATTCTCTTCGGCCTCCTTGGGCAGGGAAAAGTCCCAATTGCTCCAGCCCAGACTAATTTTTCAGCACATTTGCCTTAGTAGAAGCATTGCTTTTTTTCACATCCCCATTTTCTGTTGAATCAGTGATTTGGCTGTTTTGGTTCCAAGTTTTCTTAAAGTTTTTTTCTTCTTCTTCTTTTTTCTTTTTTCCTATGAACATTTGGTAAAGACTCTTTTATTTGTGCTTAGGCTCCAGGTTCTGACTGATTATTTTAGCAAAATACACCTGGCTGATGACTTTGCATCTTTCCTTTTGTAAAAACTGAATGGATGTACCAATTTATTCCCATTTGCAAAAGTTTTCACTCTAATTAACTCACACAAAGATTGTCTTTGTGTAGCTTATTCTTTAATCAATTGGACATAGTTTTTGACATCAAATGAATAGAATTTTTGTGTTAAAATCAAAGCTCTGTTTTGTCTAGGAACCTGTAACTGCTTACCCCGTTAATCTGTCTGTCAATATAATCTTTTGTGTGGGGTACCGTATGTCATTGATCATGATCCTCATCTTAGCACTGACTGCACCATGCCTATAAAAGTGAATGCAGCTGAACTAGGCTAGCCCAATGGATTAACTAGCCGCACAGAGATCTTTGACTTCAGTCAGCTTACACAACATTTTATTTGTATTTTATTTATTTGTGCTTTGGGAGCTACCAAATCAAGAGCTTGTTCTCAATGGTGGAGTTTATTCAATATACGGCAAAGTTGATTTTTTTTTTTCATGAGTGACACATTATTTATTTTTAAATCAAATCATATTGGTATCAACAGGAATATAATTTCATCTTTAAAGCCTTTTGATGGGGTACTGAATTTTAAAATTGAGTTATTTTCCTTCATTCCTTTTCACAATTGTTTTTTTTCTCAAGGAAGCATATGGGTAGAGATAAAATCAGCCTCATTAAGTGGGTCATTAGAAATGTGTGGGACTGCAGGCTTTTCTATTAATTACTCTACAAGACTTACGCCAATATTGACAGGAAGTATTTAATACATAATGATACTGATTTAGAAGTATTTAAAAGGAAGTAGTTCTCTGATTAATTCTGATACAAATGTTCAGTTTCTAATTTTGCCATATCCACTAAAATTCACATGGTAATCTTTTTTGATTTTGCAAAGAAATCATTAATGCTAAAGTATGAAGATGTAAGTTTTATCCTCAAACTCCATGATGTTAAGAAATAGGGGTGGAAAAATATAACTCATTCAACAAAGATTTTCCTAAATATCCTTAAGTATATCAGAGCAAAAATAAATATACACAACAGCTGGACAGTAGTACTCTATATCTCCTTGATTCGAAGTCATGTTCTTTCCTCTTTGAATTTCCCTTTACCTTATTCTAATCACGTGTATTGCTGTTTTATTTATATATATATAATTACATATATTTTGTATTATATTTTTTCTTTTATTTTCAAATTACTGAGGTGCAAGCAGGAAGTTTTTGTTATTCACTTTCAGTTTTGCTTATTTATTTTTACGTACAGCAGTATTTACCTGAATATTCTACATGGATGCATCTCTGCTTGTGCTGTAATATTTACTGTAAGTTTCAGACCAAACACAATCAGAACACAGTTTATCTGTTTATTTCAAATGGGCTTCTGAATCAATACTGTGGAACTGTTTAAAAATTTCTGAGATTTATTTTTTCTCACTATCAGCAGATGCTCCAGTGCTCTAAACAAATAAAGTTTGCTCAGACCTCAGCTCTTTGTAACTTGCTGTGCTCAGGGATCATTAAGAGAGTCTGTCCTCCCTGAACCTCCCAGGTACAGCAGGCTCAATGAACAAAACAATCGATTTTGTGTGCTGTGACTCTTAGCATAACTGCCTGTTTTTATCTACTTATGTCTTCATATTCAAACTCCATTGATTTCAGATTCCTTTTCTCTTATTTTCTTCCCCAAGCTCAATAAACTAGAACTTTTCACCAAACATTAACAAATTCCTAACAAATTGTGGTGTCATTTACAACACGGATGCATTCAGAAAGACATGCATGACCTTAAGTGGGGATGCCACATGCTGTTATTTTGGGGTAAAGCAGCAGTTTTGTACTTTTGCTATGGAGAATGTTAGAAGCATTCACAGTTCTCACTCCTAATTTACCAAAAGGCAACTACAGCATGGCTTAGTTATACTACTACTTCGTTATAGTAGCAATCAGTTTGGCACATTCTGGCACTGTCACTGAAAGCAGAAGAAAGTCACCAGAGGCCGTTTCCTACACACTGCACTGGAATTGCTCAAAAATCTCAGCTGGAAAACAGCCTGTTGAGGTCTGAGATCTTAAAGGGCTTCTCTTGCATAAATGACACTGATCTTGATGCTGGAACAAGTAGTTAAACTCTCTTGCACGCCCAGAAAGAGCATGGAGAAAAAGCCCAGAAAATAAAACTTGGTTTTGCAATATTTTTTGTTTTTCTGCACAGAGATACCTTTGGCTATGATCCATGTATAAAAAAGGAGAGGGGGTGAACTAAAAAAAAATAAAAATAAATTGAACCGTTACAGTTGATAGCAGAAGGTCCCTTGGAGCAGCCTCTGAAGTCACCGCTGGTCTTGTATGCAGTGCTCTAAGGGCAATGGGCAATAACTGTGGACCTTGAGAGATCTTAGCATGCAGAGAATGAGTATGACCTGCAAAGGAGGGGACTGCTGAATCTGTTGCCTAGTGTGTCTAATTTCAGGGCTGAGATCTACCTGTCATCATCTGGATATTCAGACGTTAGACTCCTATGTCTGAGGTAGTCGTGTTCAGCACAAATAATGGTCACTTGAGAGACCAAGGACTTTCAGGAGTGGATCTTTGTTTTCCTAAAGAAGCTGTTAAAGTAGGGTCAGGAGGAGGGATCAGTTCATCTGACTACAAATGATATGTAGTTTATGGTCTGAATGACATGTTTAGATATAACACTTCAAGCTTAAAGTTAAAAGTGACTGTTTCCACCTCAAGAGGACAATATCATTTAGCAAAATTATGCTATTCAACATAAAAGACGCTCCAGAGCAGACCATCATTTCACACACCCACCTACACTTACACCTCGAGATAATCATGTCTTTCATGAGGGGATGAAAAAGCAAAACTCTTTCCCTCATTTTGCTCCATTTTTGGTATGCAATGGAAAATGGACTAGTGCTGCAGTAAACAAAATGTATTTTCATGTGTATGTACTTTAACCTGAAGAGACACTTGTTTTAAAACATAACCTAATGAATTGGCTTTTTCGAGCAGCTCAAAGGTGTATCAAGGAGGGTCTAAACTGCACAGCAAATGGTGCAGAGAGCTAGCAGATTACAAGAAACTTGATAGCCATGGTTTTTCTAAAAAAATATAAAAAACCATTATTTATCATAATGGTTACTGATAAAATCTTCTGAAGAACTACCGCTTTCCCCAACTGCATATATTGCTTTGTTTCACCAGTTGGTCTCTGTTTTCACACTTCAAATCTTTATATGATTTGCAGACTTACATAGTAAAACAACTGGTCATGAGTACAAGAAAATTCCTAGGAAATCATGACCAAGAAGGCTTCTTCCTTCAAAAAAAGTCTTTTATTTTCAAAATCCCCAGCAATAAACTGGACAGCACAAACCAGAGATGAAAATAAAGGTCATACACTAGTAAAGACCAGGTGAGCATATCTAAGCAAAAACTTTCTGAACTTGAAAAACAGAAGAGAATAGACGTATTTACAATAAGATTATGGGCAGCGGCTTCACTTTGAATTTTGATCACCAAATAAAGTTATCCATGATATAGCCTCTTAGCTAGCATCTGTTTAGACATTTAATGCTTTTTGGTAAGGAGGATTTTTTTATTATTACTATTATTGCCACTGAAAATCTCAACAAAACAGAACCTGTTCTTAGTCAGAGTTTCACTGGGGTGCCATACAGGTAAGAATCAATAATAAAATTCTAATTCAGACATCTGACATTTAATTTTGGATTTGTGATTAATATTGGATGAGACACACATCATGTTGGGATTGCATTTCATAACAGCTCACCTTTATTATAGATAGATGATGCTGGGAAATATTAAATCAGAAACCCATTGGTCTACTGCACAGAAGTCCAATTTACAGAGATGTTGAGAAAAAAAATCGTCTGAACTGTTTAGTAAGCAAGAAATCAGAGAGATGACCTGGTGGAGAGGGACATTTGAAACCTCCTCAAACCAAGAGCAGTGATGTGACTTGCAGATATGACTACAGTAGATCAAAAGACTAGAGATTTCCTGAGTCGCTGAACTCAGCACACAACATCCTATAATCCGTTTCAGGCACTAATGTTAACGGAGGAGCAAGTTTCCATCCCACAGATTCAGAGCAAGGAAAGGCCTGAGGGGATCACAGTTATCCAGCAGCATTGTCAAAA
Organism: Chauna torquata; assembly: GCA_013399475.1. Taxonomy (NCBI): domain Eukaryota; kingdom Metazoa; phylum Chordata; class Aves; order Anseriformes; family Anhimidae; genus Chauna; species Chauna torquata. The sequence goes on from VXAL01004493.1 coordinate 152,929, forward strand.
TCTCATGAAAGTATTAACTTCAATTTTTATTTTTTTTAATAGCTTAAAATATGTATCCAAATCTTGGTGCCTCCTGTACTGGATTACATTGTATTATGTGATTAGAAGCAAATCACCATAAACACCAAGGCTCAGTGAGTATCATATGGACAACTGCAGAGACCACACATCGGGGTGATGGATGTTGGAAGAAATTGGATCCAAGAGCCTGATGGATGCAAGGCTGCTGCAGCTCCATGTCCCCAGGTTCAGCCAGTTGTGAGGCTCAGCATGTATTCCCAACAAGCATGCACACACGCACATGCACACACACACACATGCACACACAGGTAGTTTCTCCAGTAGCTGGCTCAGACCTACAGACCCTCCAGCAGCCAACTCACAGA
>VXAL01004496.1:18800-34133 GCA_013399475.1 Chauna torquata
AGTCGCGGGAGAAGGCGGCCCGGTCCAGCGCCTACCAGGGCGTCGTCTGCGAGGCGGATGCCGCCTCCGTCGCCTCGCAGGATGTCTTCAAGGTGCGTGGGGAGGCGAGCGGGGGTGGTGGGGAGCGGGGGCGAGGGGTCAGGCGTGGAGCCCGCTGGGGATAAGATGGCGCTCAGGGCAGGCGGTGCGTGAGGGCCTTGGGACGGGGCGGGTGCTGGGGGGCGAGAGGTGTGAGGTGGGCGAGACGGGGCTGTGGAGGCAGCCATGTGGGGCCGGCGTTGGTTGCGTCCCAGACACCCTTTCCTCCACGAGGCCCTTTCCGTGGCCCCGTCGAGGGCTGCGCTCTCCCCTCGCTCGTCCGAGGAGCTGCGAGGGGCGAGAGGTGGGCCGGGAGCCGCCGCGGTGTGGCTGTGGTGGCGGGGCCGGAGCGGGGCGAAGGGAGGGCGCGAGGAGCGGTCAGGCGGCTGGCACGGGGCTGCGGGTCGGCGTGGGCAGGAGTGGACCCTTTAGGGAAGATGTCCCGAGAAGAAAGTTGAGAACTGGAACCGTTACAAAAGGAAAGGGAGGTGGTGTCTCAACCTTCAAGTCCAGAATCCCTGCCAGGCAGGGTATAACTTGCGTCCGTTTCTGTACAGAATAGGAAAAGAAGTGACGGATTCATATTGCAGTGACGGAAACCTAGACCAGATGTAAGAGAAGCCTTTTTAGCAGTAAGAATAATTAAGCGAGAGAAAAGGTTGATTACGGGACAAATGATAACCAGCTCTTAAAAGCCTCGAAAGTTACCTAAACAAATATGCCAAAGTACGTGGATGGGTTTAGTGTCATTTCCAGCCTTGCGTCCTGTGTGCTAGCAGAAGTCCCGAGCAACGCCTCTTCTGCATAACATGGGTTGCTGCTCAGGTGGGCGATCTGCCCTTACAGAGCTGTTCAGGTAGAGCAGAAATGAGCTGCTGTTGTTTAAAAAAGATTGCTCTGCTTTTTTTTTTTCAACTGAACGAAGTACAGAGAGCACGTAACTGATTTCTTCCTTTCCTAATTTGTTAATGAAACACTGCAGTACTAGCCAAGCAATCGTATTTTTGACATTCGAAATTCTCATCATGCTACATTTCAGATGTGATTTAGATGCGATGTAATTCTCATTTCAGCAACTTTTTGTCTTAGATTGACAAAAAGTCCCAACTTAAAGAGTGATGATGAAATGTGATCTAAATCAGTAGGAGGATTTAAAATTCATTACCATTAAAATTAAGCTATGATGTAAGTTGGAGTGCAAGACTTTGGGTGCATATATATAGGGCTCTATAATACTGTTTTCTTCACGTTTTATACACACTAAAATATATTTTAGTTATTTGTGTATGGAGTTGGCCTCTTATTTGTATGACTGTTGAGTCATCCTAAATATTTCACATTGGTATCGCCTGTTTTCTAATAGCTTTTTCCAACTGCACTTTTGAAGCAGATGCTACCCCTGTATTTGGCCCCAGTCTCCTTAATCTTTAAACACATTTGTAACGTCATTCACGTGAGTACACTCACTGTGGTCAATGGGACTAAGCTGAAGGAAGTTAAACACGTGCTTAAGTGCTTGAATGAGCAGCCCTGTAGTATATGTTTGCTTAAGGACAGCAAAAATTGTTGAGTCTCTGTGGCTCAAGGGATCCTGGAGAAGTTTCCCTTTCCTTTTGCAGCCGAGAGAATGGTGATTTGGGGGATTTGGTTTATTCTTGCTTTGCTTGCTTACTCATATTTGAGAAGGTTTGCATTACTTTTGGTATGCATCTTTCTCTTTTATTTTCTCCCAGTTTTTAATTTTTTTTTTTTTTTGAGAAGGTTTGCATTACTTTTGGTATGCATCTTTCTCTTTTATTTTCTCCCAGTTTTTAATTTTTTTTTTTAATTCCCTTTTAATCTTTTTTGATAACTTGAATAACTTTAAATTCCTGCCTGTTGCAGTCATTTTTCCTGTCACTTTTACTCATATACAAGTATGTTTTTTGAAACACTCGAACTTCTTAAGAGTAAGAATCAGCAGGCTTTCCATAGTGGGCTTGGGTTGCAAAGTGCAGCACCAGGGTCATATGAAGTTGTCAGAGGGCTGAGCTGTCAGAAGGTTATTTATTGTATTACCATGTGAAGATGCTGGGTTGTTTCAGGCTGAGGAGTGGGACACTCGTAGGATAGTGCTGTAAACTGAAGAATTTATTGGTTGCTGTGACGTATGTAAAATCACAGAAACCCAAGGGCTGAAACTGAAAGCCCAGTACGTGTCAATCTCTGTGGAAAGGTCCAGAAGAGGAGATGAACAAGATTATTATTTTTTCCTCCCTCTTGAATTCATTTTATTTGGCCATAGCTGCAGAGAGTATATAATGGAAAGTAATGAATTTTTTTGTCTGAGATTTCCAGGGGTAGTGCGACAATCTTGATCTCACTGCAGAAGATGAAATAATATATTCTAGATCACTTCCATTTTTGTTAATTTTTGTTCTGTTTCTCATCTGGGTCTGATTTTGTAATCAGTAAAATCAATCTGAGTTTTGCTGTTGACTTGGTCTGATGAGGATTTATGTATTTATTTCATTATGAAACTAAATGAGAAAATGAAAAAATATGTGTCCAAAATAGGTGATTTCAGATGGAAGTGCCTGTAGACTGCGGAGCTTCATTAAGAAGAATCGTTCTGGGCTAACCAAAGTGGATGAATTAAATGCCACCCCACTGCATCATGCTGCAGAAGGAGGTCAAATAGAATTAATGCAGTTGATTATAGATGATTCTTCCTGTGAAGGTAACATTATATTTTATGAATTATTTTATTTAACATAATTAAAAATAATGAAAGTGTTTGTTACCCAACTGAAGCAGAATTGGTGTGTGTTATCTATATTTCTACTTTCAAAAAGTTCAAACTGTCACATTTCACAGTGTCTCAGGTATGACTTGGGTCACCCTTGTCTTAGTACTATTTGCTCTCTAATGCAGTAATTTGATGCATCTTACTTTGTATGGGACACAGATTTACAGTCTTCAGATATGAAAAAGAAAACTGCAATGAAGTACAGTAGACCCAATATCTTCCTTATCTGCATTATTATTTTTTGTTACATTTAAAACACTGGAAAAGTAAAAGAGAAGTAATTTTGTTTCTTGTCATTCAAGTTGTTAACACTTGTTCATATCTTTCCAAGTCAGTTTAATTTTGATACATAACTGAATATTTTCTGACTGCACATAAGTACTTTAGATGTGTTTTAATGGAGTTCTTATACAATTTAATGAAATAGTTTAGGAATAATACATTGGATGCAGTAGCAACATATATTTGTTAAGCTGCAGACACATGGTTGGTGCTAGCCAAGAGGAAGCACAGATACAGAAGTAGGACAGAAAGTATGGAGGTACCCAGAAGAAGGTACTAATTTCTTTCACTGTTATCATTTCACTCTTGTTTACTTAATAGTGGGGAAAAATAAACATTTGATGAGGCAGGTCATCTAAAGAAACTTAGAGAAGAAGTGATAAGTGGGAGAACATGGAGCCTTAAACAGTGCAAAGACACTTCTGTGAATGGATGTTGTTTAATAGGTATTAGCATTGTGAAACTGCCTAGAACTCCACTGATAGACGGTAGGCTACTGAGCAAACATAAAATGGTGCAGAAAAACTCATTTTTTCACCAAAGGATGGTCAATCTAATTTTAGATTATTCTGGCTGAAAAATATTCTTTTTATTTTCAGTATATCATTTTTCCCTTGATTTTTCTGAGTATTTTTTGAAGTTTATTTCCAATTTTGAATTTCAAGATATATATGTAGAACAGGCCAGTTTTATGACTGACAGGAACTGATTTACATCTGTGGTCTTAAATGAATCAGAATGGATAAAGGCTTTAATCTTCTCATAATTTTCAAGCAGTTTTTTATTATCTCTTATTTTAATTGTTTGCACTCACTTGTTCCTTGTGGCCTCTAAAGCAATGGCTGCAGAGTCAAAGAAGATAGGAAAGGGAGGAGGCCAGGAAAGAGGTAAATCAAGTAACTCTGGGAGGGAAGAAAAAGTAGGCAAGAAATAGACAGGTGTTTCATACCTCCTATCTCTCTACTATTATAATTTCAAAAGATCTAATAAAAAGCTTTCTTACTATTTCCTAACCTTATCAAGCTTCCTCTCTGCTATTTTAATACACTAATGCTTTTTAATAGAACATTTTTTCTCACCAGTACATTGTTTTCAGAACAATATTTAATTAAACAGAGCATGCTGTGTGAAATGTGATCTTTCTCTTTTTCACTTTAAAGAAGTGCAGTAGTACAGACTTAAACCTTCATGGCTGACACTTTTTTTTTTTCTACAGCAGGACTGTAACATTTGATGATTTTGCTTTGTTTTTGGTTTTGTTTTGTTTGCTGTCCTTTGACCTAGTATTAAATGTGATGGATTCTTCTGGAAATACCCCACTGCACTGGGCCACAAAGAAAAACCAGGTTGAAAGTGTTAGTTTGCTTCTCAGTAGAGGAGCCAATCCAAACATTCTCAACTCCAATATGATGGCACCTTTGCATATGGCCGTACAGTCACTACATAATGAAATTGTTAAGGTAAGTCTAAAGTCCACATAAATATACAGACTTGATAAGCCGCTCATCAGCAGCTGTGTGCAGAACACCAAGACCTTGTTTATGTATGCTGTATCCTGGATGTAGCTCCTCATATTCTTTGTTTGTCAAACAGAATATATAACATACAATGCTTATAGAAAGGTTTGGGTCTTCTCAGCACCGCAAAAAATGTTTTCTTTTTAACACTTAATTTTTTTTTGTCATTTGACCAAGTATAATGAGAATGTTTTCATTCCATATGTGGTATTTGGATAGAATTTTAGAATTAGTAAAGTTCTTGAATTTACTAGGTATATACAGGTGCAATACAAACTTTTTTTCACTTTGAAGATGTCTCTTTTTCTAGTTCATCCAAACAAAAGAAAGAAAAACATGTTCGTGTATTCAGGATTTAAAATCCTTTAGAGATTTTCAGTGCTAAGATATTTCACTGTCCTCTCGTCATTTACAAAATCTGTACTTATTATCAGTTAAGAATAATAAAATTACAAAATCTAAAACACAATGACATTTTAAAAATGGGCTTTGTAAAATAACCTAAATCCAGAACTTTATACAATTCTGCTCTTGACTAAGTGTGTGCTCTTATTTTTTCCCCACTCTGTTCTTTGTTCAAGCTGATTCTCCTTTGGTTTCTATTGTCAAATTCCCTGAGAGTGATTAAAATGTGTCAGTTCCTCCAGTACAGGAGGATTCCAAAAAATCATTGGAATTGTTGAAAGAGAATTAAATATGTAGATAGAGGAACGAAAATGTGATGCAGTATGGTCATGTCATTTCCAGATCATTTGCTTTTCAAAAATATGAGGGAAGCAGTCATAGAGGTGCTGGCTAACGCTGATAGCTCACTGTTAGCTGTTAACACATGGAATGAAGTAGGGATTCATGGCTAGAAGGGTTCCTGTTTTTTAACCCATCACCCTTGATCTTACATAACTGTCCAATAGATGTCTAATTGAGTAGGGTCTGCAACATTGCCACTTTCCAGGGAATACAGAATATCACAGTACCATATAACAAACGTCATTTGCAAATCCTTATCTGAAATCTGCTACAGAAAATATTTTCTCCCAGTATTAGGTAAATTGTTAAATAAAAAATAGTTAAAGACACTCTGGAGTTACTACAGCATTTATCTTAGTTACTCAGCTGTCTGCCATAAAGAATTTTACTTTTACTTGTTTGTTCTCATCAGCATTTTTCACCTGCATATTTTTGCATTATTCCTCATTTTGTCTGTCCTCTTCTTCTGTATTGTGGGCAGTTTGCATGCAGACAGAACAAGTCATAAGACTGCTATGGCTGATGAACAACAAAAGTAATGGAATAGGCCTTTGTTGTTGGGTTTTGCTTATGGCTGACTGAATGTTTTCTTAAACATCTAGATTTTAGTCCAGCATAGCAGTACAGACGTTAATTTGGAAGGTGAAGCAGGGAACACACCTATAATTGTAGCATGTTACAAGGATAATCCTGAAGCACTGACACTCCTGGTAGGTATAATTATCACATCTTTCAATGTGATTCTGTTTACCTTGATGCAGTGTTATTCTGTTATTCATGTCCATTAAATAAAGGCAGTATCAGTTGGAAAAACATTGGGATTTAAAATTTAAAAAGAACATTTTTTTTGTGTCTGAAATACAATATGTTTTATCTTCTCCTATGTCATTCTTTTTTATAGTTTTCACTTATATACTTATAAAGCATGAAGAAAACTGTTCATGAAATACTTAGGAGCTGTTTGAAAAGACAGTGGGAGTAATTCTTATATATGTTCTGGGATCCATGAGCTATATGTACTTTGGAAAAAATGAGATGTTGCATTTCATGATTTAGAAAACTGTAGAAAAATTTCAGGCATACCTGAGTTCCTTTACTTGTTTGTCGAACATGAGTGTAAAAGTCTTGGCTGCTTTGTGGAAAAAAATTGAGATGTGCTTTAATCTTGTAAGAGAGTATATAAGCATATCTGAGTGGCAGACAGAAAAAAAACTAACCTTGAAGGTCATCAAAAAGAAAGAAAACAAAACAAAAAGAAGCACATCTGTGTATAGATCTATGGAGGTAACACGCAAAAGATGTTTGCATATTAACTTCACAATGCATATGCAACAGAAGAAAGGAGACAGGTACGGAAGAGACTAGATCTACAACAATATATTAGTGAGAATTTTCTGTATGTTGTTAAGCTGTATTGAAGCATTATTTTTCAGATTGAAAACGGAGGGAAAATATGTAAACCAAATAAAACGGGATGTATGCCTATCCATGCTGCTGCATTTTCAGGTGCAAAAACATGTATGGAAATTCTTTTAAAAAAAGGTAAATACCTCGTTTAAAAGTAGTCAGTACAATTTATTATTTGTAGTAACATTACCAATTTACTGCTTTACATCTCAAAGAACTGTAAAGAAGAACTTAAAACTGTGATGGAACTTGGAAGAAGTTAATGCAATTATTCCTGTGGGCAATTCATGCTGGTAACTTTTGTAGGATTGCGGCAGCAGCTTCACTGCATTCCTAAATGTGTGCCCATCTGCTGTTTAATGATACGTTTGAAATGTTCATATTTTGAGGGGGAGAATATTATTCCACAGTTAATCTACTTGTTATAAAAAAAAAATTGATATCTTCTGTTATCCCATCCTCGCTTTCCATTTATTGTCATCTCTCAGGTGAAGAATTGGGTCACTCTGCTAAAACCCACATCAATTTTACCAATAATGGGAAGTGCAGTCCACTTCATTTGGCAGTTCAAAGTGGGGACTTGGAAATGATTAAAATGTGCATTGAATTTGGAGCCCAAATTGATCTGAAACAGGTAAAACTTGCAATGTAGTGAAATGTAGTTTTGATAAAAACTAGGTATCTCTGAAACTCTGAGTAATATGAAGAACAGATGAACAGATAATCATTGCTCGTTGTGTCTTCTGATTCAATGCCTAGGGAGCAGCAAATGAAAACAAGTCTGTAGTTCAAATCAGGCAAAAGCAGCATGTTTCTTTACACAGGTTACATAGGATGTTGGGAGTATGAAAAGTTTGCATGGATTCAAAATGGACAGATCCATAGAAGAAAAAAAGTCTGTCCATAACAGCTCAATACAATGACATCCCCTCTAGCTCAGGAAGTTGTTGAATCATAAATAGATGTAGTAAGGGAGAGCACTCTGGAGAAGTATCACAGTGGCACAGTTTTCTTCACAAACTCTTTGCTATGCACATGCTACCATCCCTTGCCAGAAATGGGATCTTTGGTCTGACATTTTCTCACCACTTCTGTTTATCTTCAGCCTTGCCCTGGCCTTTATTAGTATCATCTTTGTAAGCAAGCACCAATTTTGTGATACTGTTGCTCCGTTATGATGCTGTTGGTGTAAAGGCCTACTCCCAGCTTCATGTTGAATAGACATTTCTGAAAATATCTGACATTAATCAAATTGTTTGCAAGGCTGAAATCAACTCAAGAGAGCAAAGATAAGAGTTTAGCCTTGTTGTATTTGTTTGATTCTTTGAACACACAGCTTTTGAATGAGATGGTTCATGCTGCAGATTTTGTGATGGGTAAGAACTGTTTGGAGAATGTTTATAGCATTGTGGAAAAGCCCATTCCAATGCATTTACTGAAATTATCCTGTTCTGAAAAGGGCAAAAACAATACCCTCAAGCATGCATCAAAGCTAGTTTGTCCCATGTAGCTAAATGAAGTCATGTTGCAACAAATCTTGTTCCAATCATTTATTTGCTTAATAATTTTTATGCCTGTTTAGATTATAATAATTTAATAATTTACTAGACCAAGTTGTTTTTAAGGAAACCTGCAGAAAATTTAAGAAGCATTTCTAAGGAAGATAAAGAAGTCAAAAATATAAAAAAAATGCATTTTCTGTATTACACATTACAGAGGTGGTTTGCTTGGTTATTCATTTGTACTGATCTGCCTCTGGTTTTCCATGTTTTTCCTTTGCTTCATCTGTTCTGTTTAAAGAGTGCTGTGTATGTTTGTTTGTTAATTCAAGTACAAAAAATTGTTAAGACTCATTATCACATGTCTTAGAGGCTTGGCATAAAATAATAATGAGCTTTATAATGATCCTTTTAAACTATCTCTTCAGTGTTTTTTGATCTTTAAGATCTCTTTAGAGTTCCACTATTTTAGGTAAAGACTAAAGTTTCTTCTCATGCATAGGAATTCAGGCATTTAGGAATTATGAATCCTAGCATATTTAGTAGGTTGGGAGCTAGGCTGACTTTAAATGTTGTATTATTTTCCTATTTATAGAATGAAAAATGCACAGCACTTCATTTTGCTGCCACCCAAGGAGCAACTGAGATTGTGAAGTTAATGATGTCATCCTATGCTGGTGAGGAATCCATTATTGATGCTGTTGATGGGAATAAGGAAACGTTGCTTCACAGGTAGGAGGCTGTTCTGCCAGACTTCATTGGCACGATATTCTTAGTCTCACAGTTTTTACAGCATCCAGTTACACATTATAAAGTATACTTGGGAACACCCTTCCACACATGCTGGAACTCCTCTATGGGATGGGAGATGGTTTTAGTACAATATGAAAGTGTCTGCAACTTAGTCAGAATGTTAAAGATTTTGGTGCTGATACCAAAATCAAAACAGTATGGTCTAGTTACTTTGGAACCATGTCAAGGATTGTACTGAAAATTCACTCCAGTAAAGAATAAGGAGTTTGTGGATTTGTTAGCAGCTTCTGATGTTGTGGAACAAATGTCCTCATCTAGTGGGGCTTACGTTCTCCAGAAAACAAGTGAAAAAGAATATCAACAGTTAAAAAAATATTGTATTTCTTTTTTTCCCCAAAAGGATTATTTTATACCTGATCGGGTATAAGTAGATATTGGTACACTTTCCTATGACCGCAAAGCTTTAGATGGCATTTTTGTATATAATAACCCTCCATACTTAGTCTTTCACAGTCTATTTGAAACCAGAGCACCAAACTGTGGAGTTTCCTCGGTTGTCTTCAGCAGAAAGGCAGTTATTTAAATATGCTGGCTACCAGCTCTATGGATGATGATATATTTCTCCATCTATAAATTTTTGCAGTTGCACTGTATTTAAGTAAAGTGTGATAATTTTACAGTGTTATTCTATGAGGAGTTTTACAATATGAAGTGGTAGAAAGTTGGAAGCAGTAGAATCATAGAATCATGGAATATCCTGAGTTGGAAGGCACCCACAAGGATCATTGAATCCAGCTCCTGGCTCCACACAGGACCACCCAAAAATGACACCATATGTCTGAGAGCATTGTCCAAATGCTTCTTGAACTCTAACAGGCTCGATGCTGTGACCACTTCCCTGGGCAGCCTGTTCCAGTGCGTGACCACCCTCTCAGTGAAAAACCTTTCCCTAATACCCTGCCTGAACCTCCCCTGTCACAGCTTCATGCTGTTCACTCGGGTCCTATTGCTGGTCACCAGAGAGATCAGTGCCTTTGTGAGGAAGCTGTAGACCATGATAGTAGAGATGATTGTTCTTTGGAACATGGTATAAAGTGGAATGATTTGTAAAGTTAAGATAAGGTTTGAGTACATTTGGAAATACTATGACAATAGAACGTTACTGAAGACAAAATGATGACAGCACGCCAAAGAAAATTGTGCAGACCCAGTATAGCCTTACTAGTTAATAACTGGGTCTCGTATCTGTGGAAGTGATTGTCCTGGAAAAACCTTTGGACCAAAAACAATGACACTCTTTTGCTTCCTATGTCTTCGAAAGAGGGGAAAAACACAGTATCAAGAATCATCAGAAAGGTAGAAAGTCACCTGAATCTCTCTGAATATAAATAAACTGAATAGGAGCATTAACTTGTTGAGAAATGAAGGAGCCATGTAGCATAGGCTGGACATGATCCATGCACATTTCTACTGTCATGTTTCCATTTAACTATTTTAAAAAATGACTTTACTGTCTGTTCAGGCACCTTGGAATTTATTTTGGGTGTGTATGAAGCATTCAATATTTATGCCTGGCTTGAGAGTTCTACTACAGATAATGGAGGCGTGTCTACTTATTTGGAACCATGACGTTTTTTCAAATATGTCTTGAGTAATCAGTTCTAACTATAGTACACCCTGTGTTATTAACTCTTATAATGCTAAGGGAACTGTTACCTTTGAGACACAGTACAGCCTTGGAACCGTCCTTCTGTGTTGCTCATTGAGTGAAAATATTTAATAGAGGTCTGACATCAGAAAACATTTAGAATGTGTGTATTAACTATGCTATACTTCCTGCTTTGATCTTCCTTTCTTTTTTTGTATAACACTTAATTCAATGTCTTATCAGAGGATAAAACCTGAGAATTTTTCATGCATGTAGACAGCTTTCAAATATTTTTGGTAAATTCATAAATGTCACCACCATTTATGTCAGTTGTTATATTACTTTTTTTTTTCTTGTTTTTTTCAAGTAGGCTTGCCTGCCACAGTCAAAATACATGTTTAGCTGAATCATTACAATTTAACCCCTACTGTAGCGTAATTAAACTAAATATATAGCAGATTTTTGAGGCTTGGATCAATGAAATGGATTTGATGCTCTAGGTCTGCATAGAGTAATCTGAGTCTGAAGGTTATGGAATTCTGTGTTGACCTTGTGTGGTACAGAGAAAGATCTGACATGAAATTACTGTTTCTGTTAAAAATCAGGGGTAAAATGCCTGTTGACCTACCAATGAGGTGTTTGTTTCCCGTAGTGAGTTTTTAATGTAGTAATTGAACTGTTTAGAAGCGAAATCCCATGGCAAAAATAATACTTTATTAAAATGAATTATGTAGTAGAAGTACTTCTCTGTCTCATTATTAAAAAAGGATATTTATTTGAAAATGTTAGCAGATAGAGCTAATAATGGTTTGAAAATTTCATTGTCCATTCTAATGTTACTATAATTTTGCATTTTTTCTCCACAGGACAGCCTTGTTTGATCATTACGAACTGGCAGAGTATTTGATTTCAATGGTAAATATTTAATCAAGTGATGTGTTTATAGAGATTATTGCTATATATTACTACAGGTCTGCATAAAGAAATTCATAAAGCAGAATGTTTTCTCAGGTATAGGTTATTTTTTATACATATATATATATATGTATATTTCATAATGCATAATTGACAGTTAAAGTATAATGGTAGTTAAGACTCCGTAATAGCATCCCACAGATACAGAGGATGAAAGCTTACATTTTTATTTCCATTCTGCTGGCTTAGAAAAGTTTCATAAACATCTTTTACTAGATATGACAGACTCTTTCAAGTGTGTTCACTTTTATGGTATGAAATATGAAATAAAAGCTAAACATGCATTGAATTTAATCCACTTTCTCTGGAAAGAAATCCTTTGTGTAATGTATGCACATACAATTCTGGGATCACAAAGCTATATATAGAAGTTTGTGCATGATCTAGAAATATCTTTTACTGTGAGTAGTTTAGTTGTATTTCTTCACTGAGTAATTATGAAGGAGAAAGAAGAAAAGTAACTGGGGATGCTGCTAGCTGTGCTCCAAATATCTGTTAATACAAATTAAGCTAAGGCTTATATAACCATTATATGTCCCACTCCGTTTGCTGAGGAAACTTTCAGAAGTCAGTAGATTATCCCATTTTATGACTGCTAAGAATTTTTTACTTCATTTCTTGATAATTACATGAAGAGTGGTTCTCATCTACATACAGTTTTGCTTTTCCCAGGATTCTCTTAAAGGAATTTGATTTAGTCAAAAATAGTTGTTGCGCTTATTTTTAATCCAGATGGGAAATGGTGAGGTTTGACTGCTGAAATTTGGCTGACAAAGTAACCTGTCTACAGAAGTTATTACCTGAGAAATACAGGCACAAGTTTTTGCATGTAGCGGTTTGTGTGCACAAAGTATTAGAGGGAATATCTTTCACGCTGCTAAGAACACACATTTGCTGAAAACAAAGTTAAATTCCTCGTCATTTTGACTATTTTGGCCTCTTTCATAGAATCTATGCTGAGGGTTTGTTTCGCTTTCCATATAGATTATACCAGTTTTGAAGCTTTAGGACAGTTTTCATTTGCCCTGTCTGGGAATGGATCAAAACATGCTAGTCAGGGTTAGTGGGGTGCAGCATGTGCAACCTGGGCTGCCTGCTTTCTTGGACTCCTAGCAAGATCACTAGGTATTTCCTATGCTGTGGTATACATGAGAGTGAAATAGAAAAAGTGGAGTGATTTTTACTGCTCAAAAGGAATAGCACATTCCAGTTCAGAATGGCTTTCTGGCTTTAATAAAGAACAAAATTTATTTATTTTATGCATTAAATATCCACATTTCTTGCACATTAACTTACATTGATTACTTTCTTTATCTTATTTTTTGGTACTTTTTGTGTTCAAAAATAAAAATCACTGTAAACAGATACAGTGTTACATGTAGCTCTCCTGGATAGAAAAGGAAAGGTTATCTATGCTAAACAAAATTGTCCAGGCACACAGTGTATGCTATTTTCATTTAAATTACACCAATTTTATTTTGTGAGTTGTGGGTCAGTATGCTATGCAAAAATCAGAGAATCCAAATCTATAAATATTTCTTGCACAGTCTTTCATTATTTTGCATTTGGCTTCAACATAACATGGCAATGAGTAAATGCTTTTGTTTCAGTGAGATGGTTTGGAATAACTGAAGGCTAACTGCAGCCTTAGAAAAAGGGAACAGACAGAAACATATGTCAGTATTCCTAAGATTTAAACATTACAAACTTTATAGCTTTACAAAATTTGCACTTGTAAATTGGTTTACATATTAACCATTTTAAACACAGTGATTTTAGCAACGATGTCAAAGTGGCCCTTGTCACATTTGACAATTAGGTGCACAGCGTCTGATCTGTGCACACAAATGGCATGATTGTATTTGCAAATTATGTACACAATTATAAAAAAGAATTAAGACATGAAAATCAGAAAGTTCTCATCGTTTAGATCATTAGCCTTTTTGCCTGTGTCCTGCCTGTGTACTCAACAACTGAGCATTGAGAAGTCTGCTACTTCCTTAGTTTACTTCCTTTAAAGATTGTTTCTCTTCATAAACTTTGTTGAAATGTGCTTGGTCAAAGTAAACAAGCAGTACTGTTACACATTTTCTTGCTTCTTTTTTTTTAACTTGCCTTTTCCCCTCTTTGTTATTTTGCCTTACTTTTCACCAAAAGAAAAATATAAAATTGCTGTAAATACTAATTAATATTCACATTTTAATATAATATTTATATGTACATTCATTTCTGTTTAATTAATATATGTTAATTTATACATGCCAAAGTAAAAGGAGTTCAGAAGCTAAATTTACTAATTGTTAATTCAGGTGTATTGTAAATGCGGTAAACATACGTGGCAATATGCAAGTTACTCCTTATCGTGATAAATGCAGGATGAACGCTACTGAACTCATTTTGCTCAGGGCTAAACAATGGAGGGAAGATGATTATAAGATTGTGTTATTACTTGAAGTTGGTGCACCTGTATTCACTGAAATGAATGAGCCACTTGGATAAACAGATACCTATTTGTTCCTTTGATCAATAAGAACATTTTTCAGAGGTAGTGTGACCTTGCAGAAAGGTGACTGGTGAAAAGGTCTGACATGTGTTACCCTCAAATGTTTCATCAACATACATTGAAAGCTTCCTCTTCTCTGTTGGTAAAGTAAACATTGTGCGTTTATTACATGATTCTTATTACTATATTACAGGTTTTACTATCCTAGAAAGTAAATACTGATCATGATTATTATTAATTCTCAAATTAGGACTGGACCCAAAGATGATTCAAGTTAATATAAAACCTCCAGTTGATTTTTGTCAATGATCTTTGGATAACATCTGAAATAGAATTTTTTTTGCATACTTTGTTCACACAATCCAGTTCAACTTGCAAGTCAATATCTAGAAAAACTTTATCTACAACATCATAAAATATATATATCATTATTTCATTTACTTGCATCATCATACTCCCTTATTGGCAGGATTTTTTAGATAGATATGTTTATGCTTATAATATTTTATTGGTACGACAACAGTGATACTGTGACCATAGTGACCACACTTTCCTGGCATTATGCACCTCATCCAAAAACAGACAAAACACCAAAACTAGGCTTTTGCTGGAATATATCATTCCAGTCCTTGTGCTTCCCCTAAGGAAAAAGGTCATATCAAAAACCTTAAGTTTGGAGAATAAAAATATGTCTGCTGTTGATATAGCTACTTTGGGTTCAAAATTAACTTGGCTTATGTAATTTATGATGAATAATAGAAAATGAAGATAGATCAAGCTATACAGATCAAACTCTACATTTCTGGATGCATTACTTCTTGAACAGCATTCACCTGGTATAGTACAGTGGTTCAGAAGAGTCTTGTTCTGGTAATTGCTTGATAGGTAGGAGAACATCATTCAAAAGGGCTGCAATTTTTGTATTTTTCCAGAGTTTTAGTCCCAGTATTTTCAAGTTAGAATTATATATTTTGAGTGTTCATATACGTGGAAAGGTATCCTAATAAAAGATTACAGAGTGTTACTGCAGGTACCTAGAAGTAGGCCACTCTTCTTTGGGCATCTAAAGACAGATAGATAGATAGATGACTGGTTTGTGGCTGGTAGTCTGAAAACATATTTTTTATATAAATATA
>VXAL01004498.1:1051-45622 GCA_013399475.1 Chauna torquata
ACTAGATAAATGGTAGCTGTAGTTCTCTAAATGCTGGTGTAGTCATACGTTAACAAAATTACAAAGCTATGCAGGCATAAGCTAACACAAGACCAAACTTCTGCTGAAGATATTTCCAGTGACCGAAAATTTTTGGTGTTGGGCATTACTTAACATTAGTATTAATACATTCCAATCCTCCTTTTTAAATTCAGTTATTCTTCATTTATGGTAGTGCAACAATTTGAACTCTGTGTGCAAGGAAATAAAACTTTTCAGAAGCTGATTAGCCTGATTGTGATTGAATTTGAGAGAGACGAGGCCAGTACAGTTCCAGCAAACAACTGATATCTGAACTGGGCCTTAAAGGAAAAAGATGAAATCAACTTTTAAACTTAGCTGCCTAAAATAGGTTCCTAAACAGATTAACATAGAGCTGAACTTTTCCTTTTGTTATCAAGCTTGAAGAAACTGGTCAGACCAACAGAAAGGACAAATGGTGCTGACTAAAAACAAAAAGTGACAACAGGCAAGGAAATATTTGTTATAGCTATCCAGACTTACAGTATATTTCATCAGGTTTTACAGAAAGATGGGAGTGGAAAGATAAAGATCTAAATGGCATTCAGGAAAGCCATTTCATCTTTTTGCTCTTTGCAATGCTTTCAAAACATTTAAGAGTGAATCCACTATCAATGTAAATTCTCTTTGACTACAATGCTGCAATACCAAAAAGTCAGTTTTTAAATTATTCGCTCTATAAGTCACTGCAGGACTAGTATTTATTGTACTAAATGAACTGAACACTTCCAATATTTTTATCTGTTTTGAATAAGGCAGATGTTGACGGGATTGAGGGCATAAAACCATTTAAGCGAATTACTTTTCAAGGATACTCGGTTTATTTCATCAGTTTGTTGGACATTAACCTTGGTTTCTAAGTTTAAGCTCCTTTATACCCTTTCACAGATACATTAGAATTAGATCATTTATGCTTTGGCTCTGAAAGTTAACAGATTAATGACAGTGGATATATTCATGATTGTAAGCTACAACCTTACCAGACCTCGGACGCACCAGGAACAGGAAACAGAAGGTGAAGTGCCCTAGAACTCGGTCCGGTGGCCTGGACCAAAAAAGGGCACTTGTACTAGGGAACTAGCTTCCTGTTAGGTTAGCAAACTAGGTTATTTGCTTTAACACAAAGGAAACATGGTTCACCATATTTTCTAACTTGAGCTGTGCATTCCTTTTATGGAAGGATTTTATGTTTNTCTAGCTTGTTTTACAGCCATATGTGCATCCCACAAGTGCAGATAAAGAAAGTCATCTAGGCTAGTAAATAGTTCTGACCCTACATCAGCCTATTCTGAACCTTGCTTTTATATCAAAGCTGCTGTACCAAAAAGAACAAAGAGGTGATTGGTTCTCAGATTGGGAAATTTGTTTTATTCTTTTTAAAATGTTCTTACCTGTTTACTTTTTTCTACCTTGGCAGTAACAGGGTTGACATGATGCACTACTATGTGCGAATGATATTTTTCACACTAAATCATACTTGCACTCCTCTGGGCCTCCCATTTTAGCTAGTACTTTATCAGGTCTTACAGCTATTGGATTTCTTTGTTTTCTTTCTATTTAAGTGAATTTTATACTTTGGAAGGGTGCTATATTGACAACCCAGGAGAATTGAGTCCTCTGTTCATCCACAGAGCAATTTATTTCAAACTGCAGTTAGAGGTTGAAAAGAGCATTAACACTTGCTCACTATTTTTATGAAAGTTAGGACTACCTAGCGTAAGAACACTAGTGGTTTGGCATAGCTTGCAAAGAAGTCTCCCATAATAGCACTTTCAATTGTTAGAAGGAACGCTGGATTTTAAACAGAATCCCCCTTCCTTATCTTTCATCTTCCACAAAGAGATGAGGATCAGAAGTGGATGGCACCACTTTCAATCTTTGAACCCACAACTGTTTCGGTTTGTGATAATAAATAAGGGTCTTATAGATGAAATAATGTTTCGTCTCATGTTTCAGCTTTGCTCCTTGACTTCTTGTCATTATGAGATGTTGTTTAACCCAGTTTTCCTTCTGCAAGTCCACCAGGAGCTTGGTTTGGTCCACAGGACTACTTCCGCCCCAGCCCCCTCAAGAAAAAAGGATACAGAACAAAAAGACATTTCATTGAAGCGCCACTGGAAAGTGGTCAGCATAATCTGAAGCTGCTTCAGCTAACGTCCACGATGGCTAGTTAACTTATTTTACTGTTTCATATTTATTTTCATAAAGCCAATTTCCTCTTTATAATGCAATGCTCACTTACTTCAGTGAATTTTGTTCAGAGCAAACTGACCTGAGGAGAGTTATAAACTTGTCACAATTGGTCTGTGTTGACTCTAATATCTTAAGTTATATACAAGTAGTTTAATCTCTCCTAAAATTATAGCCTTTCTGAAAAGTGGAACGTCTAGATCCCTGTAAAATTGTTCTAAAATGATTACTCAACTTTAAGCATCTATACGGCAAAATGCATATGTCATATTTCACCACTGATTTTTAAATGTCTTGTGTTTTCATGGTTTTGGTTAGACAGTTCCCTATTTCACCCTGCTTACCCCATAGACCTTACTTTTATAATGCTTCTGTTTCATGTGCAAAATGTTACCAAGTTTTAAATTCATAGCTTCACTCTGGAGAAAACATTTCATACATCAGAGCTTCAACACTTTTGTTCAAAGATGGACTAAACCACAGTATTTTCACAGTCAGTACAGCACCGTGACTTTTGCTCCAGTTCTTAACCGCTGAACATTATCAAGCACCAGAAATCCAGCCTCCTCAGTCCACAGACCAAGGTTAGAATTCAAGAGATAAATGAGAATGTAGTGTAAAAATCTGCACAATGTCATCATCAGTTTATATTTCCAAATAGAAATATCCTCACAGCCTAACCACAACTTTGTAAAACAAAGTTGCACAGAAAATTGCATGTCAAGATGATAAATCTGTCAACTTGTGAAACTGCTTGTTGTCATGGATATGGCACCAATAATAAAATAAGGAAAACTTCATCCTGGATATAAGAGAGATATCACACCTGACCTTCATTTACTTTTGTATGTAACTGGCTGCATTTATTCCTACTGACCTCTTAACCAAAAAGGAAGAAATACAAGCACAATTTCCTGCACAAAGTTGCTTGTCTTTACAGTAAGCATACCAATGTTATTTCAGAGCCAAGACTGTATTTATTAGCATACGACTAATATTCAAAAACATTAGCGCTAGCCATCTGCCATGTCAAGTGGTGACCACCACAACCCATTGTCAGGAAATCTCAGTCTTTGGCTAAGTAAATAAAATGTGATTGGGGCAACTGCTTTTACTGATGCTGGAAGAAGGTTGCTGAGTGGTGAATGGAATGATTTCTTAAAAAGTACTGTTAGATTCCCTGCAGCTGGATCTCCAAAGTAGACTGACAACAGGTCTGGAGGAAAAGGATTTCATCCTGATGCATTGATACAAGTTCTAGTTCCAGGTTGCCCATTCCAGATGTAGGTATCAAACTGCAGGCTTAGAACAAAATTGTAGGTTACATTTTTCTTTTAGTCTTTCCTTTTGGGAAAACTGCAGTTAGAACCCTAAGGTAATCTCAAATTTACATTCCATTTCCACTGTATGTTTAAGCATTTATCAAAAGCAATCTATTACAGGTCAATTATAGTGTAAATTTTCCATGTGAAATACAGCATAATAAATCAATTTTGCATGGACTCAGAGGATGTGCCTTCAGGAGCTTGGTGGATTCTGCACCAATGACTCTGATGCATACATTATGATTTTATTTGCTAAAAAATAGTTTATGAAAAGAAAGATTAATGGTCAGAATACAAATGGAAATGCATAACTGATAAAATTACATAATGACTTCAATGACTGAATTTTAGGGTGCCAGAAGCCAGTTTGTTCTGCCTTTTTTACTGGCTCAGAAAGAGATACCAAAAAAGAATTCTGACTCAGAGAGGAAACTGAGCTTCTTTGCTTACATGAAGACTACTGTCAGCATATCAACTGTGCAAACACCTGGAACTTCTTTCTCTTGGTTGAAACTCTCCCAAACCTTCCACCAATTCTTTCCAAACATTACTAATCCTCTTTCAGATTCAAATCCTTAATTTCAGACACATTGTTCCTTTTTGATTCATCGCTATTCAAAATACAGTATTTGTACTTTTTTCCCCTCCTATTTGCACCTTACTTGGTATTCAAAGAGAAATCATTCTAAAGCCACTAAGCTGTTTAAACAACCAGCTCCAACAAACCTTTGTTTTCATTAAGAATCAGTTGAGAGGTATTATGTATACAGTGGACACATCTTAAGCTTTTCAAAAATATAGAACAGATAGCCCTTGTTGTCCCTTCAAAATGTAGATAATCCTCATCATCCCTCTTTTACATTATCATTTGAACCTCATCCTGCCAGCTTTTGTACATATGATTAACTTGAGGTGCTTTAATAATTATTTCCACTAAATTACACAGAATGTAAAACCATTACATTTAGTAGTAAAATAGAACACTAAGAATAAAAACAATACCTAGAAAAGTGCCTGGAAAAACAAACAAAAACAAAACAAAAACAAAAGAAAACAAAACCCTCCAGCCACAAATTACTGAAAGCTACAAAATCACTCTGAACTTGTAGAAATGAAGAAAGGTGCATACCAGTTGTCAATTTTATAGTAATCTTGCAGGTTTTCTCAGGAAACTCCTACATTGAAAGAACTTGGACTTCTGTGTGTAAATGAACTTATACTGCTTAGATGCTTTTATGATCTGTTACTGCTGGTGATGATATTCCAAGCCATCAAAATCAGTCAAAAGGGGATTTTTATTTATACTCAGAAAGATGTGAAATGTGCTGGGGCACAACTGTTGACTTATTTCCTATTATAATTGTTTAGGTGGGAAAGAAGAAAGTATCAAACTAAACTCACATCTGAACACATCTTACCATTAAGTTAGCTTGCATATTTATTCGTGAAAACAGGAAAAGGCATTACAGTAGTTACTCAGATCATAAGTCTGAGGTGTGCTTATCTTCAAGCTTAGGGACTTTTCACTTAGATTTTGACTGCAGCAAGTGATCATTCTGTGATGGCATGAGAATTCCTTTGGCATCATCTAGTTTTCCAACGGTTCTAATATCAAATTATCCAAAGATTTTATGATTATTATTTCAAGCAATAATAAAATACTTAGTTACATTTTTCATCCTGGGAATTTCAAACATCTGCCATGAAGGCCCACATATTTCTTCCAGCAGTGAATTGAATTCCTTGTTATGTTGAAGAGCTGGAGAGCAAATGCAGTTATGAGTAGAGGGGTCTGTCCTCCTCCATGCTACACCAGAATGGTGTCAAAGAGGTGCCTTTAACTCATATCATAGGACTGACCCAAGACCAAAAGTGCACCCACGTGTAAGACATAGCTTAATGGCTCCTTTTGCATCATTGCCATGGCGCTGACCCAAGAATGCAGCAGGTTGGAGTCACCGTTCTGCCTGAAGGATATATGAACTGAATAAACCTATATAAATGGAGTAAATCCAATTTCCAGCTTGTTTTCAAGTCACTGTTCGAAACAAAAATGAAAATATAGACAAATAAGTACAGTTTATTTTCTGTATTTCCTTTCAAACCTGAAAATGCTTTCCCCTGTGTTAACCCCAGTAGAATCAAGTCTCCCTATATCATTACATTGAACATTAGGTTAACTAAAGTTGTAGTTTTGAAGAAATTAAAGGTTAAAAAGAGAAAGCACAGCAAAAAAAATAGTTATTTTAAAAAGTTTACAGAATGTTTTATCTGCTGAACACTACTTTAACAAAGATTACCTTGTGAATTCTTCCTTTCACAATTTCCTACCATCTGTGTGGCTAATCTAGAGACTACTGACATGGAGAAGTATTTGAAAAATATTTAATGCATCTTCAGCTATCAGTTATTTTCCAGATAGAAAGATGGAAGTGAATCAAGAACAAGCTGAAGAGTTAAGACCAAGCAGAATATTTTTGCATAAAATAAGAATGTATCACAGACCGCTGTTTGAAAAGCATTAATTATAAATCCTAATCAGGACTTCCTTTTACATTTCATGAAGGTAATGAGTATATTTCTCTTCTTGCTACTAATTACATGTCATGATTATCTTCTTTCCTTCTGTTTATGGGTGGCAGTGAAGTACGCCTAGCTTTTCTCCTTGAGATTTTATTTTGTATTATTTTACTGACTGAGATGTTAGAAATGAATCGTTTTAAATATTTTTAAACTTAACCTTTCCTGAAGCAGGATTCAGACATTGCTCAATAATTAAGTAAAAATGTTTTCTTATAGGTATCTGATGTCAACTTTGGCTCTGGCACAGATGGCACTTCAATACCATGCACAATTCTAGCAACTCTTTCCATCCCTTACTTCATCTGAACAGCCATAGAAACCCTATACTTATATGAGCCTAATTTCAGGATACTGAAGAAAAGTTTCAGAAATAAATAATAATAATAACAACAACAACAATAATTAAGCACTGAGTACTTGTGGTTCAAATATCACAGTAACAATACAGTTTGGAACATGCATTATTTACTGAGTGAAATAATCTGCTTTAACGTAACTCACACTTAGAAGCATACATCAAGTTACAAAGACTTGTGGTAAATTCTCACTTTTTTTTTTTTTTTGGTCATGGCACACCAAGCTTTTCGAAAGAAAAGAAGATGTTTCAGAAGCCCTGCTAGATCAAATACTAGATTCAAATACTACTTCAAATGCATTGAGCCCCTTATTTTAGTTCAGCAAAGAATACTCTGAATGAGTTACAAAGATGTGTACAGACATATCAGTAGTTTATGCCAAGAGGAGCTTGGTAGAGAAATTCTTGATGTTGGATCATTTATTTCATCTTCCCACTAATGCAGGCATATTTTCAATGCTCTGTCCAGTGTTATTTTAGTGAATCATTTGATGCAATATACATCAGTTACCCTGGTGATATTTTATATTCCCTAGCTATCAATATTAAGACGTATTTTCCTTGCATTGCATATAATCCTTCCTTACCATTACCCTTACTTTAACATAAATAGAATTCAAGTAGTTGCTTTTTCTTTGGTATGTAGATATTTAACAATTTCTGGATTCTTGTTCAAAAGCAGTCTGCATCCTGGCGGATCAAGGTACCTGCTTCTTCCTCCTTCAGCCTCTCATGATCCATGTTTATTCTCTTGGCTGCTCTGACAGTTTGATTTCAGGTGACTCACAGTCTATCTGGATACAAAAATACCACTTCTTCCAAGGTGTTGTGGTTTAGCCCCGGTAGGCAGCTCAGTGCCACACAGCCACTCAGTCACTCTCCCCAGGTGGGATGGGGAGAGAATCAGAAAGGTAAAAGTGCGAGAACTCATGGGTTGAGATAAAGACAGTTTACTAGGTAAAGCAAAAGCAGCGCGCGCAAGCAAAGCAGAACAAGGAATTCTTTCGCTACTTTCCATGGGCAGGCAGGTGTTCAGCCACTGCCAGGAAAGCAGGGCTCGTCACTCGTAATGGTTTCTTGGGAAGACAAACGCCATCACTCCCAACGTCCCCCCCTTTCTCCTTCTTTACCCCAGCTTTTGTGGCTGAGCATGACACCATATGGTGTGGAATATCTCCTTGGTCAGTCTGGGTCACCTGCCCTGGCTATATCTCCTCCCAGCTCCTTGTGCACCCCCAGCCTCCTCGCTGACAGGGCAGCACAAGAAGCAAAAAAGTCCTTGGCTCTATGTAAATACTGCTCTGCAACAGCCAAAAACATCGCCACTATTTTCATCAAAAATCTAAAACACAGCATTGTGTGAGCCTCTGCAAAGAAAATTAACTCTGTCCCAACCAAAAGGGACATGACACAAGGTAGCAGAACAAGTACACAGCAATGAAATTCTCTGCCACAAACATCAGCTTAAACGTCTGTTGCTCTAAAAGCCCGCCTTTTCTTCAGAGATGTCCTTATCCCAGGTGAACTCTAGGCCTTCCAGGAGCTCTTCTAGAGCTCTCCACTCTCACCTGAACAGAAGTGAGGGTGGGACAGGTCATCCTTCTGACCTGTCTGCCATGTCGGTAACATCTCTTCCTTCCTCCTCTGAATAGAGGATGGCTGGTAGTTGTCAAGGCTAATGCCTTAACATGGCACCCTCATCTCCCGGCCAGGAGTGCTGTGCAGCCATGGGAATCCACTACATGGCTTCCTCCTGACCTCCAAAGCAAACTTGCCCTTTCGCTGTCCTAATGTCTGTTCCTGCATGCCATCCTGATTTTTCCAGGCAGTGTTTTCTTCAAAGTCTTTCCCAGAGCTGTATTTTCTTTCCCAGTACAGTCCTAGAGATCAGAGGCAGGGTAAAATCTTTCCTTCCAGGGTTTATCAGAGCTAGAAACTCTGACTATGAGAATCTTTCCTGAACTCCCAGTATTAAAGGGAGTCAGTCATATATTGGAATAGGCTTAGAAGGGACAAACAGCCCCACTACAGTTATCAAATTCATTTCTTCAGAGCTACCTCATTTGGACAAGTTAAAAACATTTTTGTATGTTAGAATTTGATTCTTCCTGATATGTAATCATCTGCAACTGCTCTTTCCTGAATTTCTTCTCTGCTAATGTCTCTCAAAACATTCAAAACAGAAAAGAACATTCCAGATGCTGTTTGACTAAGTACCTATTTCATGATGATTGCATTTTAAGCAGCATCCAAGAGGCATCACCATTTCAGGATGTGTTTTACAAACCTTTATATTGCCATCTGAATATGGCAAAGGAGGTAGTTTTCAGAGGCAATTATATCTGCCACTAAATATCAACTGTGCAAAGACAGAAATTGAGTAGTTTGAATTACTTGCTGAAATGAAGCATGGAAACATTTAAAATGGCTTTCAGAAGTGTTTGACTACTCCAGCCTATAGAAACCCTTTTCTATATTTTTTCGATATCGAGTGCAGGAATTTGAATTGAAGTCACCACATGAGCTATATACAGCTTAATCTGAAAGGTGCAAGGGGACTCAAATGTAATTCTCCAGAAGAAAATGGCTTTACAAAGTTTAAGCATCAAGAACTGCGATAAGATAGAAGCAAAAGCATCTGAACATCTTTGTATTCACGTGAACTAAAGTAAAACTGCTTATATTGTTGACTATGCTTTTAAAATATATAGCTCTAATTTTGATTAAAGTTGATTGTGCTGATAAGAAAAAAAATAATCGTAATTAAATAAGCATATACAGAGTTCCTGCTTTTGACAGACTTAAGGACACATCTTGAAGAAGTTGATAAAGAACTTATCTCCCTTGGTGGTCTTCAGAAACTACAATTGCTTGCATTTGACAATGGTATAAAAGACATGACAGACTTGCTGTCAAATATGTCATGTATACTCAAAACACCCATTTAAATTTTCCAAATAAACTAGCTATTCTAGTAAAAGATATTACCTTTTGCACCCCCATCCTGTCTTATCTGTATCCTTATATAGCCACTACTGTAACCATGTAGATATTTACTCCCTAAGTAGAATTCAGCCAATACTTGGAATATGCCCCATTCAGGTTCATATCCTGACTTGACAGAATTCAGCTTGAGTCAACCCAGTACTGGCTGTGGCGTGAGAGATGTCTCTGACCCAAAACTGTCTCTTCTGGTGAGAGTTTAATTCAAATAACTGAATTATAAACTATCAGCTTTGACAAAACTGCATTTTTTGGGGGGAAAAAAAACAACAACAAAACAAAAGCACCACTTCACTGAAACAGAATCTTTTTGTGGTCTACTTTAAATAAAGAGTTGGCCTAATCAGCCTTGTACTGAAAAACATTTGGAAGAGATGATGAAAATCATTACTGTAGGTCCCCTATGGTGTCACTACTAATACAAGCATAATGCATTAAAGATTTTTAAATGCATTTCCATGTATCTTCCCATCCTCCCTGATGGTCTATAACAGGCTTATGCAGTAGAAGATAGATAGATTTTTGAAATATCTATTCTTAAACATTTCCCAACTTAAGACATGTTATGGAACAAAGTCTTACAAATGATAAGGGAAGAGCCCTGTTAATCCTTGCTGAGTGTTTAGATACCTATCGCTTTCCTTGAAAATATTACTGAGTCCTGAAAATTTTAAAGTAAACCACACATTTAAAGATTGATACCCGAAATGGTGTCCATGATTAATATTTGCCAAAACACTGATGCAAGATGCAAATTACTAAGTCTGGAAGGGTATTGTAGAAAAGTATTGCTACAAACTTCTCTGACACTGTTTTCTGATTTGTTGTCAGTGAGAAGGATGCATTTTTAGGGCAGATGGATTTTTAATCTAATCCAGAAGAGCTGTAATTCAACAATACTGAAATTCTGCAGTCAAGTCATGGGATAGCCGCATTGCCATGACTTTAATGTCCAACACATCAGAGTGACAGTGAAATTAACACTGTTCTATAGTGTGAAGGCTAAATTTTCCCTTTAATTGCTAATTCCCCCATTAAGGCTAATTTTTACCCTCAGCTACTCCTCAAAACTCTTTTTCTGGGTGAATCTGTTTTTAGAGATATTTTCATAGATTAAAATAATAATTAAACAATTAACTGGTAAAAAAAGAGCAGTACTCTGTTTGCAAACTGCTGTATTTGTTAGACAGTTATTCATGGTGAATTACTTGACTAAGGGAAACTTGTCTGTTTATTCTTGCATTACACCACAGATAGCATGCTTACTAGTAAAAATCTCCAACTTCAGCTTTTCGCCAGCAGTTCTATTCTTTTCAGTCAGGTTGAAAACACTGAGTACTATTCCATGAGCAGGTCACCTTGCAAAAATAATTAAATTATCTCTTGTCTTCTACTCAGAAGGCTGAATTTAACATCAAATAACAAACCTTGAATGCTAAGACTATTTAAATGGCTTTTCTCTAGGCATTGCGTACTGAATGTTACACAAGCTAACAGAATATCTGGAAGAATACAAAAAAATAAAAAGGAGGTACTCTTGGCCATTGTAGGTTATAATAATTAAACTAGGACTTAAGCATGCAGTGTATTGCATTTCATACATCTAAATATTAATTCGTTTGTTCCAAATACGTATGATGAAATAGTGGCACCACAGCAGTCAAATGGAAGCAAAAGCTACATTAAACACTTGTAACAAGTGTCAGCAGATAATTCAAGCAGTGCTGAAAGACCTAGACAACAAGAAAAACTGAGTATTTAATTAACTCTAGCTGCAGTTTCAAGTCACTTTTGTGCTCTTTGAAATAAGTCATTTTTCCGGAGTAAAGACCGTAGAACAAACATTGGTTTTCCCATGACTAAAACAGAGTGAATTATAGACCGATGGGATTTTTTTCTAGTGATCAAATAGTTGTTTCACTGCTCTACTACTGTGATGACACTCTGTTGTTTATTAGGCATCTGTTATTACTTGAATAACTTACCACTATGTTCATCAGATTTACTCCTCATTTCAGTACTGTTATGTTAAGTAAGGCACATCTCAATAAACCTGAAACATTTTAAATGAAATTGCTACTGTTCTTCTAACCTTATTTTGCTGTGTAATCTTCCCAAGAACTTTTTCCTCACCACTATTCCAAGCAGAGTTAAAAACAGTCTCTCTCTTGCCTTTTCTTTCTGCTTCAGAAAACAAACTATTTTTCCGTGCTCAATGAATTAGCATAGATACCAGTAAAGCTACAAAATCAAAATATATTTCTCTAAACAAGCCTTCAGAAATAATGCAATGGCTTTAAAACCTAGGAAAAAGGGCCTGAAGGGACCTTTTCTTACCAGTTTGAAAAGCATCTTGTTCTCTGAAGAATAATTCTGGGGAATTTTACAAGTAGATTTCTTGTACAAATGCCCCTTCAGTGGTATTATGTCAGGTAGAAATTATCTGGATTCATTACATAAAATGTTTCCTAGACACGCAGTCCATCAATGCTCACAGTAATAGAGACCAGAAGTTTGTACTCAACCTCCTCTTTGGTTTTCCATCTAACAGTAGAGCTGAAACTTTTTTTTAAGCCTTCCAGATTACTGAATCTATTACTACTCAGAGAATGACAGAGGTTGCCCACTAGAAGCACTCTGGCTAGCACCTGTAGCACCTACTTGCATAGCCATCTCCTTGTTTTAGTGATTTTGAGGAGTGAAGCAATGGGGTAAGCTATAAAGTGCATGTTGATTTCTCTTTCTTTTTTTCAAATTTATTAGTGAGCATGACAGCTTGTTACCTCCTTATATTACTCTTATCTGGATGACACAAAATAAAAATTTGTCTCCAAAACTTCTTTTTCAATGAATGTTGAATTAGTTAGCAGGCATTTGTTAAGCTGTTTTTCACAGTCTGAGAAACTAGTGGGTGACAAACCTCTTCCTACAGAAACCTTTTCTTCAGACTTCCTTGTTAACTATACCCTGATTTGAAATCTGCAATCCAAAACCCAAGTGAATCATTTCAAAGTAGCAACTGCTATTTCACTATAATTGGTGTAGCAATAAAATATGAGTTATGACTGGAGCAGTTTGGGCTTGCATGACAAAAAAGGAGTAAAGAACTACAGAGATTTCTTGTTTATCTAAACAGGCTACATTATTTGTGCTGAGGGCAAGAGATTGTGTGGGATTCATATAGATCCTTCCATTTTCCTCCATGTGCCTTATAACAGCAGTGAACAGGGAGGTGTTTATCTGTCATGCTTTATCAGCACACAACATGTGTCAGTCACTACAGCTGCACCATATGCTGGGAACACATGCAGTGCCAGTTTTAGACAGTACACAGATCCATCTCTTGTCTGGGGCAAATTATAGGCTTATAATGGTCATATGAGTTAGACTGGAATAAATACATGGTGCAAAACCATCTCAGGTGGAGTCACCAAACAAAAACAGCCAATTCTAAAGGCTCTTTAAAAGACATTGAGATACTTTAGATCAAACTTGGAACTCAGGTGGGGTCTTGTGCATCATACAGTGATAACATCTTTTACAACCACATAGCCATATGTAGCAGAAAGATTAATCTGTTGATGCTTCTGAGTGTAATATGTCCCTCCTCCTGTCACTCCCCCCCCTCCCCCCAAATAAAAGCCAGTTCTAGGAATTCAGCATTAAATGGCAATAGAAATCAAGCAGGAGTTGATGGTGAATCTGAAAGCTAAGAGCAACCATTGTGCTGTAGAAGCCATCCAAGAGGTAAGAGAAGCCTATCCTAAAAAGCTGAAAGACTAATGTTTCCCTGGAAACCTGAGAATTGTGGCTGTAGAGTATAAGATCCACAAAGGAAATGATTCAAACTATACCTTTTCAGCAGAATGGATATCTGCAGGTAAAACTGGAGGATGCAGGGAGACTTTTCTTGAGGCATACTGATAGTTCAAACATGGGAGAACAACTGATGGCAGTGAAGGCTCTGGGACCAAGAGAAAACACTATGGCTGAGGGCAAAAATAAATTACTGGTGTATCTAGATCATTAAAAAAGAATCAGTACCCAAAGGCAGACAGATGGTAAATTAACACCCCTTACTCCTGAGTGTTTGGAAGGAAAGAAATTCCTTCAGCCACACTTGTATGCAACAGAATGATTTATTCTGGACCACAAAGCTAAACTAGTCTGGAGTACTGACTTCAGTTTCCTGACCTGAAAGCACTGGAATCAGACAGGAAGGCTTTCTAAAGACAAAAAAAATCTGAGACTTCACGTAAAACAATAAAAATTTCTTATAGGCTTGGGAAAGAAGCACAGCTTTATGCCAAGAATAGAGGTATGGCCTAGATCATGGCCATGACAAACAGCTTCTGTGAATAATTTGTGGGACCTGCAAAATCACTAGGTATGGAAAAATACTTTTTGAGGGAGGAAGTTCTGTTGGCACAGATGTGGGGAGGTAAGGTATTACTGTACATCGGAAAGCTCTTGAATGGTACATAAAAGCATCTGGGAAGCATACTCTGAGAAGAGAACATACCATGTATTGCAGAGACCTCTTCAAGGTAGCAGGGCTCCAAGGAAAAAGGCATAGACAGTCAAAAGGCACAACTTTTGTCACTGCACATCTCTTCTGGGAGGTATGTGATCTATTCACCTAAAGCTCTGCACTACAAGCAGTTTGGCACAGGGCAGGGTCAGATACTGTCTGTTCACTCAAGTCAGCTCAAGTATCCTGCAAGTTTTCCTGGGGTAATTAAAGCACAGTCCTGAGCAAGGAGTAAGTCATAAGCTGGCACCCCATTTATGTTAAGTTTTTCCCTTTTTATAAGGGGAGGTGAGGGAAGAGGATTTTAAACTGTTTAAAATTACTTTATTAGACTAGTAGTTTTCCATATTTTTCCATAACTATGTTTTTTCCATTTGTTTTAAGCTACGGTTTCCTCTTCACTGGCATTTGAAGCATTCAATGGTCCCATAGAAAATACTCCTAACTATGTATACTGAAAAAGTTGTGTACATGTAAAATATAATTCATGTAGACTTTGGAGAAGGTTTTCATATATTAATCAAATCAGACCACATATGTAGTCAGAACTGTTGTAAACACTGACATTTTCCAAGAAGCACATGCAGCAAAACAAAAAGACAAGCAAAGTGAATCAGACACATTTTCAGCCCAGCAATATAGGAAGAAATATTTACAAATACTACTCCCAACATCAGTAAAATTCATTGGCAACTTGGCTGGCACAAAACCATTTTATATGTAAACAGGCAAGATTAAAAGAGAATCTAAGTGATCTTTGTCAAATTCATCCTTGAATTTCAGAGGACTGGTAATCAAACATTAAATAATACCTAGATACAGTGCTGAGAAGAGGTATATACACTTTAGATGCAATGGGTAGCTCAGTGAGGAAGTGGCAGCTGCAATCTTTAAAAAGAAAAGCATAAACCTTTTGCTATTGCAGTATATTACACAGGTCTTTCTAACCCACTCAAATCATTGTTTGTTTCATTACTTTTGATCCTGAGGTAAACTGTTGAGAAGTAATCAGCATCATTGACCCCTACTTGATTAACTCTATTCTTCAGTGGTCTCTGAGGTTAATACCAGTTTTATTACCTTTTTACTGGGTAACATTATTGAATGTCATGGGGTACAGTACTAAAAGACGTTGACAAAAAGAAACAACATCTGCAATAGTCTTTATGGAAACAAAACTCTGGGGGAATCACAGAAACCTTCTTACATTTCTTCAAATTATTCAGAAAAAATATCATTTTTACAACATCCTATAACCCTGTGCAGAGAGTTTTGTTAGAGCAAAACAGAATGAGCTAACAGTATCTTCTCAGGGGTTATTAACAAAAGCACACCATACTGCATACATACACTGCGGTCCTACTTATTTCTAATAAAACTTATTTCTAATGTAAATTGGTAAAAGTTATTTCCTGGCATGTTAAAACTTACTAAGCTTCAATACTGGCAGAAGTCAAAAGTGGAACTCTGATGTACTTCCATGTCATGACTTGTTTTTCGTATAGTAAGCATCCCAAGAAGCTACAGAAATAATTCCATGCTGGTGCTCTTTCAAAGCCACTGTGCAGCTGAATAATCAGAAGTCATCAGTTCCTACCTACCATTACAGCATGTTCTTGTTCATAAACTGTATGCAAACAACTTCTGAAATTCAGTTTTTACAAGAAATATACACAACTAGAGGCTTTTGCCACTGACACAGCACATGCAACTGGAAGAATGCATAATGAGTTGCAAAAGCAAAGCATTCGCATTAATACTATCATGCATCTTGATATAATAGCCAAGAGTTGCTGGAAATAAAAACAAGCACCAAAAAACGAATATTGCAAGGACAGTTTGAAATAGAGAGAGATGATTTAAGGGATAACATCAGAAAGAGGTTGTTACATCAATATTTTCCCAGTTTTACACTATGAAATGTAAACTTTCAATCTAACATTGTTGCACAGCAATATTAAAAGGGTGGTAAAGTAGACTAGCACCTGCAGATTTTTGATCATACAAAAACATATGGTATTTGCTCAATATCCTGTTCTAATCTCAGTAAAATGAGGGAGTGGAAAGGAAAGATCACCAGATAATCATTTATGTCCTTCCTACTTAAGGATACAAACTGGGACTCCATCTGGCTTGAACAAGTATCCAAACAATCTGCTTTTGCAATTCTTCAGTCTCTAAAGTACAGCGACACACAATGGACGGGCAGTTCCATTTAAGCTGACAAAAGTTCATGACACCTTGCTAAATTACATTTCTTGTCTTAACAAGAGCAGAATTAGCCTGCACAGCTAGCACAGTAGGATCACCATTTTATGAGTGGAAAAAGCGTTCTTGAAAGTATATTAGCAGTGCTTAAGAGCAGCACCTGAACACCTGCTCCTTACATTGATTTTTGTACATTTATGACTTTTTACCAACTGGGAAAGAGGTAGCTTTTATTTTGATGCTTGACTGTGGATTTAGAAGCCTAAACTTAAGACTGGAAACTTGATTTTTTTTTTTCCTAACCCTTGCATGCATCACAATTCCTTTAAATTCACAATCTGCTGCTTAATAAAGTGACTTCATGACACAAAAGGCACTTCATGCATATTACACACATGCAACAGTACATATATAAAGTATATACACATATATATGTATTTGTTGTACCATTAACAGTCTTACTGTTCTGGAAGCTTCTGCTTAGCACAGAACAGATAGGCAGTTTAAGTGGCAGAGAAGACAGAACAGCACTCTGCTTGAAGCAGTCCTTGTAAAATCTTCAACTATTATTTATCTCTATTGACAGAATTGTAAAACATACCTTCTGACAGTTATTTACCATCATATGCATACTTAAATATCAATAATTAGAAGTGTCCTAAACAGATGGGTAAAAATTCCTTTCCCATACAGCACCAAGTAAAGCCAGAACAAGAAAATTAAATGAAAGTGCTCTGAGCAAAAAACTTTAAATATTTTGAATTCAAAAGCCAAACTTTGAATACTTCAGCCCATAATAAAAATACCTACAAAAACATGGATAGGAGAATTCTCTAGATCTTCACAATAAAACAACTGACCAAAAAATTCTTTACAGTCTCCTTTCCATTTCTCATAACAAGATAAGATAAAATAAAGATTCTCCTTGGAGTTACTCCAACTTTTATAGTTCTCCCCACCTGATGCACCATGTGCCTTAGGTGTGCCGTGACCATTGATTGCCTCAGTGGCCCTGAACAGCCCCACCTGGCTCACCCACCCACAGCCCTGGGCCTCCATTTTAGCTCACCCCGGGGCCTTCTCTTAGTAATATTAGCTGGCCCCAGCCCTCAGGTAGGTCTCCACAAGGTCTCCCTTCACTGGTTGCTGCCCTTTGTGCTTGTAGGTAAGGTAAGAGATTATTCTCTTTTTTTTTTTTTTTCTTTTTTAGGGTAGCCCTAAGTCTAGACAAGCTTAGTTTGATTAAAGCTTAAGAAATTAATTGGGGAGGGGAGAGATGGAGAGATGCTATGCAACTTTTAAGAATGATGGTCTTTACCTGTGAAGCTCAATCACGCTTGGATTTGCTGGCAAGCTTGTGTGGCTAACTCTGAAAGGGTATTTTTCACTGTTTGACTTTAATCTTCTGATTTTGAAGCCTGGTCTTCCTGAGCTCCGTCTGAGAGGGAAATGAGCAAGTTCCTCCAGAGAGATGTAAAGAGTACATGTATGACTTTTCAAAAGATATGTCCTGTCCAGAAGACTTTGGTCACACTGTTCTGCTGTTGCAACTTGAAACCAATACTAATGTGATGGGGAGGGGAATGTTCCTGTAGAGCTGTGACACAGCCTGTAGCCCCTATTTAAGCTCATTTTTTTGGATATCTGTTTAGAAGTGGAATATGTTAATGGAGGTTGTCCTCATTTCTCATAATGTCTTTTGATTATAATGGGCTGAAGCTTAGACTAATATATCCCTCTTTGTGAGGTACTGGGAAGAGGGCAAAGCTTGAAGAAGACCCAAGAAAGGTTGCGTGGTCAGCAAATGGGTGCTTTGGTTGTCCTCTCATAGGAGTATCGACTCTGAGTGAGTCCTGTTGTCTGCTGGGGCTTGTGGTGAGGTTAATTCATTGTACCTGCATCTCTCAGACCTGTGCTTGCTTCCCAGGGGACCTGGGCCACTGGCTCAGGTAGCGTACCAGGTTAATGTAGCTGCCTGGCCTTACAGTCAGAAGAGGCTGGTTAGTGTGGGCAAAAAAAAAAAAAAAAAACCTTTATTGGCCTTGACAAAAGTGGGGGTGTTCCTGGTTCAGCAGAGAATTGGGTGTGTGGTGTGGAAAAGATTAAAGAGGCAAAACAAAACATGTTACATGTTTTGGATAGGAGGGTTGTGACTGCAATGTGCTTTTAGAGATAATAGGATAGTGTGTATGTATTTTACTTATTTTGGAAAGTGGAGGTGTTCTGTTCTCCTGCAGCTATTACTGGTTTCCAGAAAAGTCTATTCTAGAGCTTGCAATGCAGAGTATGCAGAGCTAGGGGAGCTGCCTGCAGCCACTGCTGCTGTGCTGGCTGCCCCCTACCCTGTGGCCTGGGCAGGTCTGATGCAGAGTCAATGAGCATGTCAGAATATTAAACTAGTACTTTTTATTGGCATATAAAGGAGAAAATCCAGTGATGCATTGGGTAGCTGTAGATGCTACCCACTTAGAATGTTTTTGAAGGCAGGGACTCATGGAGATTTTCTCACAGGAGCTGTGGCAACAAGTGCTAGCACCAGAGGTGGTGGTGGGGCCTTCATAAGAAGATCCACCTTTGAATCTGCTGGCAGATAGTGAGTGAGCCCTAGGATGTGAGAAGTTGGAGGACCCTCTAACATGGTCGGCTGTGCATGGTCACTAACATGGAGACCAGCAGGTTGAGGGATGTGATTCTCCCCCTCTACTCTGCTCTCATGAGACTCTACCTGGAGTACTGCACTCAGCTATGCAGCCCCCAGCATAAGAAAGTCATGGAGCTGTTGGAGTGGGTTCAGAGGAGGGCTATGGGGATGATCAGAGGGCTGGAGCACCTCCTCTGTGGAGGGGGATTGGAAGAGTTGGGGTTGTTCAGCCTGGAGAAGAGAAGGCTCCGGGGAGACCTCACTGCGGCCTTCCAGTACCTAAAGAGGGCCTACAGGAAAGCTGGAGAGGGACTGTTTGTCAGGGAGTGTTAGATGTTAGGAGGAATCCTTTTAATCAGAGGGTGGTGAGATCCGCTAGACCAGGTTGCCCAGGGCCCCATCCAACCTGGCCTTGAACACCTCCACGGATAGGGCATCCACAGCTTCTCTAGGCAAGCTGTTCCAGTGCCTCACCACCCTCCTAGTAAAGTATTTCTTCCTAGTATCCAATCTAAATCCACCCTCTTTCAATTTAAAACCACTACCCCTTGTCCTATCACTATCTGCCCATGTAAAAAGTTGCTCTTTTTTATAACCCCCTTTTAAGTAAGTACTGAAAGGCTGCAATGAGGTCTCCCTGGAGCCTTCTTTTCTCCAGGCTGAACATCCCTAGCTTTCTCAGCCTGCCTTCATAGGAGAGGTGCTCCAGCCCTCTGATCATCCCCATGGCCCTCCTCTCACACCTGTGCTCTAACAGGTCCATATCCTTCTTGTGCTGGGGGCCCCAGACCTGGATGCAGTACATTTACTCCAGACAAAGTTCAAAGATGGTACAAAGGAATGCCCTTCAATCAACTTTCCCTGACCTTAACATCTCTTGAGCTGGATTGATAACAGGGTTATGTGTCAATAGTTTGTATTTTCCTACTTTGGCTTAGTTTATCTCTGTTCAAGCCTTGTGCTTTTTGATCACCTTGTGGGCTGTATGGTATAATCACAGGTGAGAGTGTTCTGGAGATGAGGATGCAAAATTCAGAGATGCTTCCAGACTGCTACTTAACTCTATGCCCGTGTCATTCAGGAGCTCCCATAGCTCTAAATCCACTTGCATTCTTGTCACTTACTGGCTGTCGTTCTTCTGACAATTCAACCATTTTATGAGATTCTTTCAGAGGCAAGGAAGTCTTTTGTCTACGATGCATTTTACACCTGAAGCTTCTCGTATAGTGTATGAAATGTCAGGAAGAATATTAGTTGCATTGAAGTGCTGGACCTTAAAAGTGTTTCAGCGGAGATCTTGGCAAGTTGAAAGTTTATTAAAACAATGATATATGGTATATATATTATACAAAAACAATGATATATGGTATATGACAAACTTAATTCAGCTATGCTCTGCCTAATACCTTCTTCCAATGATGCCTCTCAAATGCATGGTGAATGCCATCTTGCTGTTTATTGCCTCTCTCAAACACTGGAGAGCTGTTAACCTGGATTAGTAGCTGAAACTCTGGACTAACACAGCTGAGAAGAATTCTAATGAATGTTTTTAAGTCTGCACAGTCTGCCTGAGGTACTTTTGTTTCATTGCTTTGGAGGTGCATACACTTCAGCACAACCATTCCTATGAGCTGAGATTATCCCTTTGCCCTGTGGTGGCAGAGGGAAATAGTGGGGAGCTTCCAGAGCTGGAGATGTGCAGCCCTGATGCAGGTTGCTAGCCAGGGTGATCAGAGGGTAAAGCTTTGACCCTGGATCCAAGTGAGATAGTAAACTGATAAGAATGTGGACTGGAGGCATATTATTTTTGAGGAAAAGAGGAGGGACTTCTAAGCTGGCTTCCAAAAGGCTTTTAGTTTCTTGTAGAAGCAGGCGGTTGCATAAATATGGATTATTACTTTAAACATGCTTCCTAACATGCTGGGGGGGGAGGGGGAAGGGAGCAGTCTAAATGAAAACTTTAGTTTGTTTCTAACACCCATGTTACATTGGCAGTAACCTCTCTAAAGAAAAGCTTTTTTATTTGTAGCAGATATAGGTGACAAATTTGGCCAGATGTATCTCCTGCCATTACGCCTCTAAAAATGCTTCCAAACAAAGATAAAGTAGCATTTTTTTGAAGTAAGGTTTAAATGTGTTGGGGGGGGGAAATTCCCCTATTTAATAAAATTGAGAAGATGTTTACTCAAAATTTTGGGACAAGTGTACTTGAGGGGAGGGGAAAAAAAAGCTGCCAGGAAGATATTATTCCTTGTTCATAAATCTACAATTTAACAAATTTTAAATTGTTTATTCAAAGCAGGAAAACGCGTTAATTAAATTACACAGATTAACTTTTGCAGGATAATATATTGGTGCTGCTCACATGAAATATTCCATCAGATAAAATATAATGACAAAGAATTATTTCTTAAATATTTGTGGAGACATTCAGAAAAGTTTATTGAATGGATTATTTGTAAACAGAAAATATACAAGTATTACTTGGCAGGTGCTGTTTTTGAGGTAGGTAGATTATTCAAGGACACAACTGAACTTTTCACAAGGTCAGCATTCATAGAGGTATCTTTAGCCAAAACTTATGCTTCTTACCCTTATACTGTTTTTTATTTATACTCCCTCTGTTAGCTAAGAATGCCTATGTAGTTCTTGTATTTGTATTGTATTAGTTCACAAAACACTTTGATCCTATGCAAGATGAAAAACTGTATATAACTAAAATATTTGTTACTGTAAGTTCAAACCTTTTAGCTTCACTGCTATGTCTCACAGGCTGTGCTTGTTAAATAATACTCTTAATTAGGGCTGTCAAGTATTATGCTAAAACTTTGAATCAAGAAACTATGTAAGTAGATAGGGAGGAAGCAACTATGGCCATGCACTTGTGTTAATAGGGTTTCCTGAACCATGTGGTCTCTATAATGTAATTAAGTATCTTCTTGGCACATAGTTGAACAATAGCTTGCCTGGCAGAGGAATGAGCTGAAAATGAGCTCATTTTCAGCTGTACAGAGGTTATGATGTGAAAATACATTCATTTTAGTGCATAGCAGAAACATATGTTTAGTGTCTGTGCATGCAAGGGAGGGGAAAAATGAAATGGCACATCCTGGGCAGATGCCCCAGGATGATGAGTAGTGGCACGCATGCCAGGAGCTTGGTTCTCTGCGGTTGTTCTACCATAAAGTTGGAAGGAGACCCCTGAAATCAGAGCTGAAAGGAGATCTGAGTATGTGCAAACTATGTAGCTAGGATACAAGGTAACACAGGCCTTGTTAATTTATATTATGCTGAACTAATTTGATTCAGTACTGGAACAGGTGTTTTGCAGTTGCAGTTCAGATGCTATAAAAATTCACTCCAGACTGAATCCAAAACAGCAAATGCATATCAATCACATCCATTTTGTGCACGCACTGTCAAGCTGATGCAAGTAACTGGTCTATTGTTCTGTCCTGAATTTAAACTGCAGCAATAGTGCTGAGAGCAAAACTCAGGATAGCAAAGTGCACTAACGGCTAGGCTGTCAAACCAGTCACTCATTACTTATTGTCTGATTTCTTTTTTCATTTTTTTGCCAAACAACCAGACCTCCAGAAGGACAGGTGGAAAATGTCTCTTGCCTTTATCTTCTGGCATCTTACTCCATATACCCCTGCACCTTTAAGAAATAGTAATCGGGACATTAAGGTGGATAAGAATGGGAACAAAAAGGACTGACTGGGCATGGAAGTACTGGAGCAAATGGCAGAGAAAGGTCTGTAAGAACTGTATGTGTAATGTTCACCTTCCCACCATGCCCAGTGCAGGAAATGGGATGATGAGCCAGTCCTAATGTCTAACCCAGGTGGGATGCAATGACAGACTAGTAATCCATGTAAGCTTCTCAGTGGTGCCAAAAGCACACCCAAGCCCAGCACATTGCCGGCTGAAAGAGAACCCAGTAACCAGGACTGGATGGCTGGTGCCCCCAGTCACCCAGGCTGCTGCACGGGGTGCTGGGCAGACCACCTGGAGGCATGCCTCTGGGCGGGATGCCAGCCATCAGCTGAAATGCACATCTTGTGGTTCCTGTGAGCATGTGAGAGAAACCGATGGGTTCTGAAACTAAATCTCCTTCCCTTTTTGTAGCTTTATTACAAGTTTGCTACAGTGTTGCAAAGTTATTTCCTACAAAACTACAGAGTAGGCTGGTTTTCAGATAATGAGGCATGGAAGTGGGAAATTTGACAGTAAATTCCAATATGTGGAGAAGGGGAGGGAAAGACCTGCTTCTCCACTTCATTACTGTAGTCAAGCAAAAAAGTATTAAATAAAAAGGGGATGGCCAACCTACTACCTTCAAGAACATATGAGGACTGAAGGGGAGGGAAAAAAAACAGATGCTTATTCCCTGTCTGAATAATGCCAGGTTCTTAGATTCCTGGCATTTGCTGATGAGCTGGCAATAGGAAGCTAATATGTATCTGACTGAGTTATCTCACTGCTCCTTGTACAGCTCTGGATGCCTTTCTAATGTTCTTTGCTCAGTGCAGAGAGGGCTTAACAGAGGCTTCTGGGCTCCAATTTTGCTTCATCTGCCTTAAAAAGGGGTACTGGGTTTCTAACTTCTCAGATCTGGCCTTGAACTCTTGAATAGCTTGTTCATACTTCTGAGTGAAAATCTTCCCAATGGATAGCTGGCTTGGCAGTTGCCAAGGCATTTAACCTAAATCTGTGCATTGCAGCTGCCTTCAATTTTAAATACATCACACTGATTTCAGAAGATAGTTCATCTGTAACTATTTGGTAAGGATCCTCTGAAACAGCTTCTGCATGTTGGGAATTCAACAGAAATGAAATATGACCCCCCTGAGATATTAATACTACTAAAATGAATCAACACATTAATAAATGGCAGGAACCTGAGAAAATAGTCTCCTTAAAAAAAAAAAGGCCCAGTGAAGGATAAAACTTTAGAGGTTCTCCCCTTGAATAATGATTTAATAGCAGAAGAGAATATCTTATATGGGCTTAATTATTTCCATTCCCTGTCTTTATCCATTGCCAGAAAAATTTAATTAAATCAGAATAAGACTTCCTGATATGACAACTACATAACAGCTTACAATGTTACTTTTAATGACTTGAAGATAAATGACTTAACAGAGGTGAAGCTTATTCAGCTATACCTAGCAGTGTCCTAATGATGACTGCTAATGCTACTCTAGCTAGGAACCTTTGCCTAGTAGAAAGGGCACATTTTTCCTGTTAAAGCAATAACTGCATGCCATGGGCATATATAGTTTAAGCAGCATTTATAAAATTCAATTTCAATACTCAAAATATGCAATGGAAGGAAGACAGGTGCATTTGGAGGTTTGGGAATTTTTTTTTCTGTATTGCCATACTTAATGTCCAAATGAATAGTCTGAAAAACTCAAATTCCTAATGAAAAATATAGGCAAATGTTTTTGGTGGTATTCAATGAACTGTGTTGCTGTAAATCATGACTTCATAGAGGATCAGAAACACCATTTATCTTAACAATTTGAAGGAAAATTAATTACAGATAGAGGAGTGACTCTCTTAAAAACTCACCCTCCCCTTGTTCTAGCAAAAGACTGGCAATACTTCAAGCATTGACATGTGTTCATCCATGCTTACAAGTGAATTACTTTTACCATGTTAACATTTGTCTTTCCTTAATATTAACATTGTTTATATTATTTTTATTATCCTGTCTGTCATAAAATTTGAATAGGTAGTAAGTTCTAGCAAATTTCACTGATAGAAACATTGAAAAGACATCTTGAAGCAGTGGAGCAGGATGGTACATGAAGACTAATTTGAAATTATTGCACATTCATACCAAAATATCACACCTATTGTATGTATCCAGGTATCTACTGGGGAAAAAACAGCAAGCAGACAAACTAAAAATCTGTTCAAAACCAACATGCAAATCAGAAAAGCATTATTGCATTTGTGCATTATTTATTTGTCTGACTCTTATAAAGCAGATTTCAGGTATGGATTATTCTGCAAGAGTTTATGGATCCTTTTGTAATGAAGACCATAGCAACCAAATATGCAGAATATCGAAGGCCAACACTGAGAATTTCTTTACTTATTGGAAGTAATTTTACTGCTCTGAGTTCCAAGCTACTATGAGAATTTTTTTAGCATGGTTTTAATTAGGAATGAATAAGGGGAAAAGGAAGCTACCATTAGTATAAATTTTAAACTGAACCATCAGCTTGTCAAAAAAGATTCTTAGCTAGCTTTGGAAACATAATTCTTTACAACAAATGCCAAAGGAAATTCCAGCTACTACTGCCATGATGATTGTTAGTTATCCTTACAATGTTTAAATGGTATCACAGCATGTACTGTATGGGATGAATGCATCAGAGTTTATCTGATACAATGTTTAGTAGTTAAAGTAGGCAATTAGTAGCAGGAAATGCTAGTTTTTTTATTACTAGGTCTGCTGCTAAAGAGAAATTCCCTTGTCTGACCCTTCCCCCCCTCCAATTTTAAAAACACTGGTTCTTGATTGGTAGTTCTGTGCTTGAGGTCCCAGCCCTGCTATAATTTTTTTAATGGCTTTGGACTCAGACCACTCTAACCTCTGTATTCTTTCACTTACCTTACTATTCTCTAAGTGTTATGGCAATGTGTTCAGTAGTTACTTGGAAGCTCGAATGCTGCAGGGCTGTGGACAAAATAAAAGCAAAGGGTATCTACCTCATGCGTCAAAAGGCTAAAGAGCTTAGTTTGTGTCAAGCACCCCAGTGTTCCTGAGTAAAGGAACATTTATTCAATAAAAGCAAACTTTCATTAAAAGCTTTGAGTGGTGAGGCAGAGTAGACTGATATACAGATGTATATCTGAGGGGATTCCTTGCATTTTTTTTTACATACAATTCTCAGATGTAGTTTTCTTTAAGTCAGTGTCTAATTAGCATCAGTGCTGTTTTGTGCATTGTGACAGAATATTAAATACCATGTTGACTTGCTCTTAGCAACTTAAGGATTCACAGCCAGAATGGTAACTGACATGAGAATTGCCATCCTGACGCACCAACACTGCTCAGTGGCTGTGTATCACCCGGTCTGTCCTGAATTACTGAAACTACACTAAGTAGGCTTAATGCTCATTTGCCAAGAAAATGGAATTATGATTGCCCATCGCATGTAGGCTCCATATTCACACACAAGCTTGTGTTCGAGTCACTAGTACTTACTAGACTGTAAACAATAGGGTGAAACCATTTGCAGAAAGCCTTTGAAGGCTGAGAGCTCTTCTTTGAACTTGAGTGAAATGGCTCATGTGAATTACTTTGTGCTTCTCTGAGGGCTGATGTTAAAGTATTTGTTGTTGATCAAAGTTTCAAATTGATACTGAAAAATGTAAATGTATGTTTGTACAACATGCAAGTTTCCTCTGTGTAGAGAACCTCTGTAAGGTGTAAGCACTGACTGAAGTCTTATTGAAGTGCTTCCAGAATGGGTTTTGAAGCAGCACAGAAATGCACAGTAAGCTTTGGCTGGGGCCTTTTGAGGTAAACTGGGAAACTTGAAGCAGGGAGACTTATTTCAGCCTGCCCCTTGTGTGACTCCAGTTTATAAAGAAAGGTCTAGCTTCATAAATGAAAGGACATGCAACTCTCAGCTCCCTGCTGGAACTACCAGAAGACCACCTGTGCCACTGTGGCAAGTTGTTGATTCTGTCTATATACATTCCCTTCTTGTCTTTCAAGAAATGCATTTTTCGTTCTTCCACACCATGCAATTAACATGCTACTGGATCGTGTGTTGTCAGCCTGCATCAGTTGTGTTGCTACATGGGCAGTCTGCTGCTGCTGATATGACCTGATGTGATTGCTCTGCAGAGAGAAAGTAAAGATGTAAAAAAAAAAAAAAATAGTTGTCTTCTGATAAATGAATTTTCTTTTTAGTAATTTTGTAAAAGCATTATGAAACAACCCCCCAGGAGCTTGTATTTCTGAAGCATTAACTAAGGAAACAATGCATAGGGACTCACCTTTTCAAAGCACTAGCTAATACTTTCACCATTGTCCTCTTTCCAAAGTAAGATGCAACTTTTCAGATAAACTATATAAGTAATGAGAATCCAGTGACTTTTTCATTATCAAGAAAATCCATGTAGAAGGCATATGGACACTGTATTCTTACTGAATATAGATTATACATGTGTATTCCTATGTATTGGGTTTACGTGGTAAAGGTTTGGTAGCAGGGGGGCCACAGGGGTGGCTTCTGTGAGAAGATTCCAGAAGCTGCCCCATGTCAGATCAGAGCCAGCTCCAGCCGGCTCCAAAAGGGACGCACCGCTGGCCAGACCTGAACCAATGAGCGATGTTGTTTGCGCCTCTGTGAGAGCATATTTAAGAAGGGGAAAAAACTGCTGCGCAACAGCAGCTGGGAGTGAGAGGAGTGAGGAACAGCCCTGCAGACACCAAGGTCAGTGAAGAAGGAGGGGGAGGAGGTGCTCCAGGC
Organism: Chauna torquata; assembly: GCA_013399475.1. Taxonomy (NCBI): domain Eukaryota; kingdom Metazoa; phylum Chordata; class Aves; order Anseriformes; family Anhimidae; genus Chauna; species Chauna torquata. Next base: position 28,452 of record VXAL01004498.1, read on the forward strand.
GCCGGAGCAGAAGTTCCCCTGCGGCCCGTGGTGAGGCCCATGGTGGAGCAGGCTGTCCCCCTGCAGCCCATGGTGTACCACGGTGGAGCAGATCTCCACGCTGCAGCCCGTGGAGGAGCCCACGGTGGAGCAGGTGGATCTGGCCTGAAGGAGGCTGCAGCCCATGGAGAGCCCCCGCAGGAGCAGACTCCGGGCCGGACCTGTAGCCCGTGGAGAGGAGCCCACGCAGGAGCAGGTGATCCGGTGGGAGCTGCCACCCGTGGGGGACCCATGCTGGAGCAGTATGCTCCTGAAGGATGGACCCCGTGGTACGGACCCATATTGGAGCAGCTCTTGAAGAGCTGCAGCCTGTGGGAAGCCCACGCAGGACCCGTTCGGGAAGGACGGCATCCCGTGGGAGGGACCCCACGTTGGAGCAGGGGAACAGAGAGCGACCATGAAGGAGCGGCAGAGACGCAGCGATATGGACTGACCGCAACCCCCATTCCCCGTTCCCCTGCGCCGCTCGGGGGGAGGAGGTAGAAGAGGGTGGATGGGGGGAAGGTGTTTTTAGTTTGCTTTTAGTTTCTCACTGCTCTAGTTCGCTAGTTATAGTAATAAATTATACTAATCTCCCTATGTTGAGTCTGTTTTGCCCGTGACGATAATTAGTGAGTAACTTGCTCGTCCTTATCTCAACCCTTAAGCCCTGGTCCATCATATTTTCTCCCCCTGTTTCTTTGAGGAGGGGGAGTGAGCGAGCGGTTGTGGTGGAGGCCACCGTTCAGCTGGGTAAAACCACCACATCCTATAAAGAATTATAAAATCTTTTACTGTGTCACTTTAAATTTTTATGTATTCAGTTTTGTAGGTTTTTAGTAATATTGCAGTGAAATTATCTACCATAAACAAGGGTTTCTTCATTGACATCTGACAGAGTTTTAAACAAGCTAAATTTATTGACATCCTGAAGTAGAGTCACAGAACTGGAGTTGCTCAAATTGCAAAAACACCTCAACTCTTAGGCATTACAACAGCTAAACAGCTTAAGATTTTAAACATTTATATGAAAGATGTGTTCTAATTCCCACTAAATTAATGTTAGACCCTTATCCCAGCAGGCAGTATATTTAGAAAGATGGCTCAAGTCACAGGACAGTGTGGCTTTCTTAATGTAAAGATATGATATGGTGTAGCAGAGTTCAGGTCTGAGTTTGAGGCAGCGTATGCCTAGAGTGGGCAGACAACAAGATGTCTGTATGCTGGTATGCCCTCATTTCCCCATTGCAGCTTGTATCCAGCTATTGCCTCTTTCTAGTCCTGCTTACTACTTACATCAGAAAGGGAAAACGGGACAAATCACTGATTCAATGTGTGAGCAGAAAATAAGGAAATGTTCACAAACAATTAAGTGGAAATTAGAGCAGGACAGAACTGTTTAATTAGCAATATATCTTAGAGCAAGTAAGAAGATTTAGTGCCAGCTGTATTGTGTTAAACATACTGAGACCAGTATTATGTACTGAAACTCTATAGTGTGTGTAGAAATAACTCAAATTAATCCCCAGCCTTTCTCCTTGAGCTTCAATATTTATTGCTTCTAACTCTACTCTTTCTACAGAAGCTACAACAAAAGCAATTGTTACTGCTTTCATAGAAAGTGTCAGGAACTTTTTAATGATTTAGCATACTTGGAACTCTCATTCAAAAGTAATGCTAAGAGGAAACAAAATAACGTGAAGATAGAAGTAAGGAAGAATTTAAATAAATCAGTAACCCCAAAGTGTCAGACTCTTTTTGTCCTTTGGCAGGTAGAATAAATTAATAAATGAACAGGCTCAGCACCAATCCTGTAGCATCACTCCAGTGTGCCAGGGGATACACATGTCCTGGGATGTGCTATAACAGGAGACATCCCAGGAGCAGTTGTAATCGAATTGTTTCACTCTTGTGTACTCTGCACCGTTCTCTGTGAGGGTCCGCCTCTGATTTTTCTTATTACAGGTTTCAGTTTGCAGAACAATTCTAAATCATGCCTAATGTTTCTACTTACTATTTGCTTATAGTGCCTACTCTGCTGTTCAAATTATTCTGAACCTAATTGTAATCAATCCCAAAGTAAATCAATTTATAGAAAGGGACTTTCTTACTTGACAAAAAGAAAAGGCACATGTTCCTGATAAACTGAATCAGTAGTTCTTGTTACGCTACAGACTTACGTAGTGGTTATAAGTCATTGTTGTCTGAGCAGGAAACTAACAGATTAAAGGAGACCAAATCAGCAGTGATGCAACTTCTAGCTAGGGTAAAGTAAGTTTATCATGTGAACTTGCAGATAACAGTTGTAAAGCACATCCTAATTATAACTGCTATTCTAATGAAGAAGACAGTAGTATGAATACTGTGATATTTCAGAGTAAATAATAAAAGGCCAGGGAAAGTAAGCAAAAGATGCCAGCATTTGGTAATTCATCTCCCTTTCAAAGTTTTCACTTTCAAAATCTTTCACATGCAAGGGGGAAAGAAATTTTTTTTCACTCTGAGTTACTAAACGTATCTTAATAAAAAAGTTACTAAACGTATCTTCAGAGAAATATTCAGTAGCTCAGGTGATCAGGTTCAGTTCTGAAATTTCCAGGAAAGGTGACTGGTAAGAATGTCTGAAAAGGAGTTTGCCTGTAGACAATTTTTGCCTTATTAACTCTGCTGTTGGGAGGTTTGTATGTGTATTAAAAGTGTGGATTTATAAATATACATACATTGACTATTCCAGTTACAAGCAGTTTGGAGAAGGCTTGACTTAGTATCCTGTTCGATGCTGAACATACTGCTAGCAGCTCAATAAGTAATGAACATACTTTCCCAGCCTGTTTCATGTTTCACGATGACATAGCATTCGCCACAGTCACTGTGATGCTGAAATCCAGCTCTTTATAGCTGAAGGGGTGGAGAGAAGCATTACCATTAGAAAGCACAGTGACAGAGACTAGTTAAGTATTGTGAAGTAACAATCAGGAGCCCAGGGTGAAGGACTTTGGATTTTAGCACTTTGCTTCAGCTTCCCTCTGAAAAAAGTATTTCTATAAAAGTACACATTTTCATCTAAGGACTTAGGTTCATGAGAACTATTTTACAGTTTAAGTAAGTTTTTGAGTTTAAGGCAATTTTTTTCATTCCTTGGTGTTTGAAAATCAAAAGGTAATCTTTGATGTACCTAGTGGTTTAATGTGTCTCAGGCTACCTTTTAATCTGAGGTTTAATTACCCCAGATTGCCTTATAATGACTTATTGGAGCTTTGCTTTTAGGCTACTGCCCACTAGTAAATAAAAAAGAAACAATGATTTTGAGCATTAATGATTTCAGAGTTAATACCCTATGCAATTTGTCCTCAAGAATTTACTCAGACCAGATGAAGTCAAGAGAGGGAAGAAGAGAAACAGATATGACCCCAATGGGGTTTCCAGTTCAGTTCTGCATCGTGGCTCAGAGGTTATGCTTTGCATCATACTGGGGTGTCTCAGAAGGAAAAGTATTTTATAGAACAACAATAGCGTTTCCAGCACAATTTATTCAAATTTCACTTGGTAAGAATAAAATGGGTTAAAATATATTTTTCTAAAACTACAAAAAATCATGGAGTGTACTCAGATTTGAATAATTTTAATAATTAGCTTGCTGTGATTGAGACATGATAATGAAACACTGGCTATATTCACACATCTGGGAACTGATATCACTGAACTTCACCTCTTTATTTTTAAGTTATTGCTTTCACTAGATGGCAGTTTCTCTTCATCACAATGCTTGACTTGTTAAAACTCCTTAACTGATAAATGCCTGCTATTTTCTCACCCCCCTCAAACAGACTTGTTAATAGCTTAGCAATTGTGTTTACAGTCATTTAAATAATAAAATATGAATAAAGCTTTTTCAAGTGAAGATAGTGGGGTGGGAAAGCTTTGCAGTGCAGCCTACAGTTCCTGTAAAGAATGGAGGACCCATTTATAAAAGCATTATATCTGACAGATGATTGCAGGAAAGCCTTTTTTCTCCCATGACCCTGAAGGATGAGAAAAGTGACTGCATTGTCAGTAAATGCATTTGAAGACTCTTGTTTTCTCCAACAAGAGTGTAAGCCAAATATTAGAGTACAGCTAACTGTTTTAACACCCATTAAATTTTCCAATGTAAATTCAACTGTAGAATGTAGCCTTCGCTTCAGCTTGCAACTGAAAAAGACATTGCTGTGTTCCCTGCTGTGGAACGGTCAATGTCTCCTATTCACTGGTTGATTAAACACATATTCAGTATGTTAAAAGTGCACCAGAAGAAGTAGCACATGAGCCCATACCCTCTACTTCCCTGACTGTTCCACCATTTCTCCATTTTTTCTCCCTTTACCTCCATTGATAGTTGCCCACCGTGTGTGTGTGTGTGTGTGTGTGTGTGTGTGTGTTATAAGGTTCAGTCTAAAACTTGAGTACTTGTTATGTTCTTTTCTATATGGGCTTAATGTTTAGAACAAAAACAAAAGAAACTGTCAGAAATCAAACCAAAAATAAATTAATAACGGACTTGTTAGACAACCCTATAGGTAGGCATAGTGAGTCATAGCTATTCTTACTCTAACTTGTCTTCCAGCTATTGGGGTTATATATGGCTATTTGATCCTTCAGCACTTTACTTTTTGTTATGATACTGTAAACAACTTTCACAGAGCTTGCATGAGTACCAGTATCAGCAGGGAGTACTCTGTTAGTGTATGTAATAAAAATTAAGTCACAAAAGCTATGTGAAAGAGATTGCTCTTCTTTATAAGAGTCATTCCTCAGCTTGAGGGCATTTTCTAAAAACCTAAAGAATTTCTTATTATATGCAGTGTACGTTGCTTTCTCGAGGAAAAATTCCTTGGGATTTCCTATAGACTGATATGAAAACTGAGGAAACATTTCATCCTATTATACTTATATGGTAAGGCAGGTAGAAGGTTAGGTAAAACATGTTCTAATGCACATTATTACAAACAGAGCATTGGGTCAAAGTGCTTACCTGTGACAGTTTGCATTCTCTTCAATTGTATTCCTTTTCATAACTGTTCTTAAAGAACCGTGTTCCCTCAAAAGCTTCTACTCTTTAGGTGTGACACCAAAGACTTGTACTTGCAGATTTCTAAACATCAGTATATTTAAGGTATTTAAATTATTTTATACTTCCTCCTCTGCTCAAATATACTTAATCAGAATAGCATAACACCATAAGTGTCTTCACATGAAATAAAATACTGATTTATAATAATCAGCAGTCTATAACAGTATGCATTGTAACACAAAACAAACCTGTCCTCATTGCTTTCAGTCACATGGATTTCCTACTAGCTTCCATAGAAAGAATAGTAACTATTTCAAAGTGCCAAGAGTAGTATAACTGCCATATGCTGAATCTGTTAAGTCAATAAAATTGTTTACCTTCCTGCTTTTTAGTTGTTAATGGCTGTATATATTTACACTTATTATTATGTAAAATTAATACTCATCCAAAATTCTTGTGTGTGGAGAATTGTCAAGCTTTATATGCTAAGGCTGAGGTTAGCAAAGATCTATCTGTGGGGAAAACAGCTTTTTGCAGTCTTAAGCTTTTCAAAACAACTGGCCACATTGGCTTTTCTGCAGGCAGATGAAGTTTAGCTTAGTCACCCTTGTGTCAGGGATATGCCTTTTGCTGTTTCATGATAGTTTGCTCAAATGTATTTATTTTGAAAGCTGGTCTTCAGCAAATACATCTTAGCATTTAGGAGCTGAAACTGGTTTAAAAAAAAAAAATTCCATTTTCATTAAGCATATCCATATCTTCATAGATGATTGCCCTGCAATTACAATTCCATAGTAAATATCCCTGAGGAGACAGTGCTGACAACAAGAATGGGCACCAGTGCAGCCCCTAGTTCAAGTACCAGATGTTTGGCTAGGAGGAGCAGGAATCTAAAGACTACAATGCTAGTGATATCAGATGATTCTATGATATCCTGAAAACACCATGTGATGGGAGCTGCAGTGAATACATTGTTTTCTTTTAACTGTTTTGTTTTACAAGTCTAAAGAACTTCATGTCATAACAGTCCTGGTAACAGTTCTGTGGAAAAAGTAATACAGAACTGTATAATCAAGACTTCACCATAATGCATGTTTTGGGAGGAACTAGTGAAGGTTGTAGAAGGAGCACTCATTCTGGCAGTTTTTGAATCACTGACATTGAAACCTTAATCTTTTTAATATAGTACAAGTGTTTGTGTGTATAGCTTGGTATAAAATGAATGAAAGTTGCATATACGGCTCTTTAATGGTCCCTGGTTGATATCTACTGATAAGCCAATTAACATGCATGACATTTTGGAGAGAAGGAACAGCAGATGATGCTTTCTTAAGTGTTTTAGGTTCTGTTAGAGAATAAGATTCAAAGTTAGCCTAAAGAGGCTGCTACTGTGCATTTATTTCCTGCAAGAGAAACTTTTCAAAATTTATGCATGAAATTGATTTTTTCAAAGCATTGAATACAGTCCTTGGCAGATTTGTGACACAGAATGAACATTTCAGTGGAGACTATAATCTCCTTTGGGCTAAAACTAAGTTGAACACATCTGAGGATGAGATTGTGGATGAATGTAACCTGAAAAACAACAAAGGAGCTGTTGATGGATCTATGCTTCATGAATTTGACTAGTTTTGTGGTGTTTTTTAAACTCATGTATATTTTACATAATATAGCATATTATAGCACACAGTTCTACTGTTAGCTATGTGGTGGATTAAAAGAAACAAACTCCTTTAGTTGTTTTAAATGAGATCTGATAACTTAATGAGGCACCTGCCAATTTTCATGTTAAGGGACAGGGAATAGTTATTCCCAATGCAACATCTCCATAACATTCATATCTTTCTGCATCTCTTTTCCAAAGTGAAGAATCCTAATATACCTGGTTTGCCTCAAGTCAATGTCATTCTCTTCCTTTGGCTATCTTTGTTGCTTTTTTCTGTATTTTTCCTAGTTTTATTTCTTCCTGTTAAAATGGCCTTTAAGAGGTACCAAACTTGCACAGGACTTTTAATAAGCAGTATTTAGGGGATTTATATAGTGTCATTTTCTTTTTTTGCTCTCAACTTTTTTCCTAGTAAGTCTCAACATTCAATTTGCCTTTTTTGACTACAAATGAATATTGAATGATATTTTAAAAGAACTATTCATGACCTCCTAATCACTTTCCTGAGTATCAATAGATCCAGAGCCATCACTATGTATCTATTTTTTTTCTCCATATGCACTCATTTTGCATTGGGTTTTATCTGCTATTTTATCACCAAGTCACTGAGTGTTTTGAGATCTTTCTGCTATTCTTCATAGTTAACTGTTTTTTACTGTCTTAACCTTGAAAAACAGAGGTTTCAGTGCAGATTTCTATGGGCAGTCTAACTTGCCACAACTTGTTTCCAACCTTTTTATGTTAGTTTTTAGTCAGTTATCAATTCATGAGGAAAACAGTCCTTACCCCATGACAGCATGGCCTTTTTACTCTTAAATTTTCAAAAGTAACTCCTTGGAAATCAAATATACTGTACCAACTTTTTTGCAAACATTTTGATAAATTATGGAACACAAGGTAACCCAGTCACTGTTAACAAGGCTAAAATTGCTTATTGAAGCTTCTGGTGTCACCAATAAATCAGAAACACAAAGCATCCAACAACTATTTGGCAAGCTATTGCAAATGCCTGGGATAGTATTTTATTGGGTGGTCAGCAAATCATGAAGTTCAACAAAGGAAAATGCCAGGTGCTGCACCTGGGACAGAGCAATGTTGGACATAGGCACAGACTGGGAGATGAGCAGAAAGGGATCTGGGGGTGCTGGTGACAGCAGGCTCAATATGAGCCAGTAGTGTGCCCTGGCAGTCAAGAGGGCAAACTGCATTTTAGGATGCATTAAACACAGCATAAACAGCTGGTCGAAAGAGGTGACTTTAACAGTCAAATTACCAAGGTTAAAATTAGATTCCTGACTTGTCCCCACCAATATGTTAGACGTTCCAGCAGAAAGCTCTTTTCAGAAGTCACTCTTTAAATGAAATAAGGAAATAAGAAAAAAACAAGATAGAATTTGATTTTAAAGTTGCTTTAAATTGTGGACCAGTATAGTTTATTTCTGATGGCCATACATCTTCTGACATGAAGATCCTCAAGCAGGCAAGAAGAGTCAGTGTATGTGTGTCTGTCTATATTGTATTAATTAGAGCTTTTATGCAGGAGTAGTAAATTCATCTAAGACATAGAAGAATTAGGATTCAATCAGACAGGCTGAGGATCCATATAAGCGTTCTGTCTACTCTGATGTCAAGAAGGGATGTCTCATTTTCCTTGGAAGGGCAGACTTTGTTTGTATAGCTAGCACCAGAAGAGGGCTAACAACTGAAAATTTGAGCAAAAGTAGGTGACTAACACTGAACTACGTATGACTGTGCAATGAGATATCTAAAACGATTGAGCATGCTTTGAAACTGGAAGCAGCATAATCATGCTAATTAGCCTCACAGAAAGACTGGGCATGCCACCTTAGGTACAGTGTCAGACTAATACAGGTTTGTTGCTTTTGGATCCCACGTATCTCCATTTGGACTTGCACAATGCCAAGCAAATGTACCAGCTCAGAGACATCCCTTTAGGGGTCCCAGCACATGCTTTCTTAACATGCCTTGGGCATTCCCTAAACTCCCTTGGTGGCCCACAATGTATTAAGATATTTTTCAGGTGGAGCATGTATGTATGATTTGTATGAAACCAGTTGTTTGAGACATGACTTTGTCTGTTATGTTAGTTTAGTCATAGCCATCATATAACAAATAGTCCATGGACGCTGCTGTGTTCATCTTTTATTTACCTTCCAACTTGCTGCTGACTGTTCTGTCATATGTTCAATGCTGTGTTTGCATTAGTAGAGCAACTCATGTAGTAAATGTTTTCCAGGGAAAGAGCCTATCTAATGAGGTGCTTCAGCTCAAAAGAGCTGATAGAGCCATCGTAATGGCATGATTGTCTTAAAGACTCCTATTTCTTACGTATTTATTTTAAAAGGACAGGCAAGTATTATTTCAATCAAGTAATGGACAAAGTTAAGAAATTTTGAAAAAAAAAGAAATATATTTCCTTAAAAATTAGTCTAAGTATGTTGTTTGGTAGTATTTCAATGCTTGAAACTGTTTCAGCCATTCTATTTCTTAATTTTGTTCTTCTGTTTTATAATTCTTTTAAGCAGTATATTGCATTAGTAAACATGATCTTACCAGTGAGACTAAGGAAAAGAGGTCAAATCCTACCTTTATTCTCAATGGTACGAAGTCAATATCAATTAATTGAGCTCGATAGTTGGTTTTGGCACGCTCGGACATGTAAGAGATGTGAATGCAGTATCTGGAATTCCAGATGTGTATATACACATCTGTTCCACTCCAAGTGGAACAGAAAGTACTCAAGATAGATGAATTAGTCTCAGTTATAAACGAGATCACAAATCATAAGTGTGATGCTACATTCAGACAGACATGCGGACCAAATACTGCCAGTCCTTTCTGCTTCCCCTGTTCATATCTTGGTAAGAGACCAAAATAACTCAGTGCATAATGGATGCTTGCTGGAGTCTTTCATTTTTAAAGAAGTTACTGGAAAACCCCTCTGAAGTACAGGTGATTAATAGCATGCGTTTGTCTTTCCTTGCTGAGCCTGAGGAAATTAGTTCATGGGAATCTTGTGGTGTTCCAGATTTGCAGAGGCCATTGTTCAACTCCAGATTCCTCACACACCTAATTCATTAGGCAACATGAGTAGAATTGAATATAATCTGAGGCAGCATTACTACCTACAGTCTTCCCACAGCATTAGAGAAGTTACACATAGAAGACATCTGTGACCAGCTTTTTAAGAATTTCTACTTGAAGAATCCAATAAGCACTTGAAAATAACCTATATGATCAGTGTTAGCAGAGGCCAAAAAGAGCCAGTGCTGATGTACCTTAATTACAAGTATACGAATCAGGAAGACAGACTTCCTCCACAGCGGCAAGCCATTACAGATGTCCAGGTGAAATTTTCATGGATTATAAGCTTATCTATCTACCATAAAGCACAGAGAAATTTAGGACAAGAAAAATAAGAATAGAGACAGGATAACACACAAACCTCCCCCACAATTGTCAGTTGCCTAATATGGCTAGGACGGTTGTTAGTCAGAATGGTCTTTCAAATGATTAACTTTCAGGAAAAAAAGGTGTTCAGCGTTGCTTCAAGTATTTAACTTTACAGAACCACTGTATAAGCTGTACTTCTTGGGAAATATTACTCCAGTGTTCTTTTGTCTTTATAAAGAAGAAACCTATAAAATGACATATACAAACTTATGTACACAAATACAAGGAAATCGGCAGTTCTAAAAGGGAAACAGGATAATCAAATGTCTGAATTAAAAAAAAAAAGAGGCATTTTAAATGTTTTGTTGTTTTCCAATCTGTACAGTCAGTCATCTGTTCTTTTTTCCCTGCCTCATCAGGATGTTACAAATATGCAGCTGCCTGCTCAATGGAGTTAATGAATTCCAGCACAGGTGCTCTTGATTGTATTGCATAATCGAAACACTTTTTCCTATTCCTGTCTCTGCATCTTTATTGTGCTTTATTTCCTTTCTTGTTCTCTCTGGATGGCTCTGAGTTGGGTGGTTGAAGGAACTGAGGGCTGGTATTTACATTGCAAAATGAAAAACAGCTCTGATTAAAAGAGCTAATGTAACAGAGCTGAGTTTGAAGCAGATTAAATTTTGAGCAAAAACAGAATCAGTGCAGAAGCTGAGTTTTGCAGGTATGCTGTTGACATTGTTTGTAACTTGAGATTTTTTTAATGTCTCTGTTTTTGATAAGACTTCTGTGAGACTTTGAACAATTTTGAAATTGTGGTATGCTAAATACAGAAGGTAAAATAGAGAAGATTGAAGGCTAAAACACTGACATCTATTAATAAAAAAGAAACTCTGGCCTAGCTGATGTTGTGGCAAAGTTCCCATCAACTTAATTAGTCAGGAAGTCAGGATTTTTTTTTTCCTAGGTAGAAATTAACTTTTTATTTTGCTTTGCATGTCTCAGAGTTGCCATTAAGTGTGTTCAAGATAAATGTCATCTTTTATTGTCTGAAAAAAACAGATTCTGGTTCAATCAGAGAGAAAGACTGGAATAATATCTTCAAGTTACGCTGTGATATTAGAAACCCTCTAAACTTCTAGGACACGTGAATAGGATAAAGCAAATCTCAAATGTATAGAAAGCCTATATAGGACAGCTAGGAAACTTGATTTGCACAAGCAGTTCCTAGATGGCAAATGTCAGCTGACAAACTTTGTGTTGGATATGGCAAATGCATTAAAACTTAACTAAGCTCTGTGCATTTAGCTGGCAGCAGATGGGAAGAAAAACCCAACAAATGAGATTATTTTGGTTTACTGACAAGGAATGCCATTTATGTGTCTTATGGAATGAGAACTCTTAGTGGCGAGAGCTATGCAGCAGCTCACCACTGTCAACACGTTAACAAGAAAAAGCAGCATGGAACAACGATAAAGCTGATTAGTGCCACCTATGTCAAAAAACAGACAAACAAAAAAACCTTGAAGTTTTGGAAAACAAATTAACAGGAAGACAAAATGCTTTGTACTTTCCACAGACACATGCTGAAAACAAAAGGAAAATTACCTACCACTGAGACATGAAATTTCAGAAATGGTACATGAGGTTTTTCTAAAATAATAAAATAGTGAAAGATATTGAAAGGAGGGGCTAGAACCAAGATTGTGACTTAGTTTTGTTGTTTTACCAAATTCTTATCTCATTTTAGCATATGATTCAACAGATCAAAATTGTTTGTCCATTTAAAAATATAAAAAGAGAGAAGGCAGTTTACAGTAGCTAACATTTAGTAATTCAGAAAGTTCTTATCCTGGAGTCATTAGAGCTAAAAATATCACAACATGTTAATACAAAGTCTTAATTTTAGCATTAATGAGCAACTTATCTACAACAAGTAGATGGTATGGGAACTAGCCTTAACAAACTATCTGACGAACAAATACTGAATCCTGTTGCAAAGAAGCCAGTTGTAAGAGCTCCCAAGCCCATGTATGATGCAGCATCAGGCATGCTTCAGAGGCTCCAGAAAGCTGAAGCCACGTGAGCAGTGAGTGGCTGGGTGTCAGTGGCCCTGTGCAGCCTGCCCACACGGTGCTGGAGGCTGCCAGCCCTGTCCTCTGCCCCGCTGCCCTCATTGCTCATGGGCAGCAAGGAGCTGAATGGTGCTGCTGGAGTTGTCAGAAGCTTTCTAAAGTGTAATGTGAGACCCTGTGGTCTAGGGACAGCTGATGGTATCTTCCCATAGCAGCAGTTCTGGATGGTAATGCTAACAAAGGAGGTAAATATATGCAGGAGAGACAAAGTGAATAAATTCCATCCTCAGCTAATGGCTAGATGAACAACACTTTGCCTTCAAGCTCTCATTTTCAGGTCATGCTATTAAATCACTTGAGCTCTCTGTCTAATGTGCTGGAACTTCAAGGGTTTATCCACTTCAGGTGAGTAGCATGGAAAAAAAAAAATGCTTATGCAATTGGGAAGATAAGTGAGATGGGACTTGATTTAACTCTCAGAATGTTTCCAGCTTATTATTCGCCTAAGAGGAGTCCAGTACTGAATCAGATAAAATAATGCATTTAATATTTCAGAGGAAAGGCATACTGAGTAAACTGAAAATTGAAGTACTAGTGCTGATGCATCTTGCCTTGCCAGTTAGCCTAGTACTGTTTCAGAGAGACACTGTGGATTTCAACAATGTTATTATCTCCTTTGCTTCAGTGCATGCCAACAAGCATGTACTGTCTGAGTGTAGTTTGATAGTGCCTAACCTTTCAGATTTATCTGGATATCAGCATACTCTCCTACACAAAATTCAAGAAAGCAAAATCTATAGAAAGGAAAGTTAACCAGTTAATATTCATAAAATATAGGTCCTAGTTCTCCAAAAGTCTGGGAAGAATCGTATGTGGCTCACACACAGGACTTGCATATAAACTCTGCTGAGTATCACCAAGTTCAGTTTACTTTTCATATTTACTTGGTGCTTTATTTCCCATGAATGGATTCAAAAGAAAATAATATGCCTTCCTTTTGGTGAAAACAGAACAATGGCAATGTCTGTCATGCCTGGTCCTTTCCACCCCTTCCTTTTATCTTTTTAATTGAGGCTGTATCACATAGCTTTTTGTTTGCTCATTTGTTACTGTTTGTGTGCTGTTCTACATTATGGTATCACCAGACTTGCTAGCAGAGCCTAGGTTAATGTTATTGTTTTTTAAGTAATTGCAGTGTCCTCAAAGCTATGCAAAAGATGACAAAGACCCTTTCTGCCCTGTAACTCATCATCATAAAGACTATTAAGCAGTTATTTTCTCACAGGAGCTCCTGATGCACTCATATTGCAACTTTTTAAGTAATTCAGACCTGTTCAAGAGCAATGTTTAAAAAATGCTTTATTGTACAGGAGGGGTAAAGCAGAACTATTATCTTCAGTCTTAATATAAGAAGAGAACTGGGAAAAAAAGCTCACTCTGATTTCCTGATCAGATGCTGCTGTTACATTTTCTGGATGTGAGTTAGTTTTACCTGAAATAATGAGATCAGCTGATCTTGGAGAGAATTCTAATACACAGGGATGCAATTTGAGAGAGTGTTAGTTATCTAGTATATTTCAAACAGTGACTAAGTAGAACTACCTGCAAAACTTTGTCTCCCTATCAAAAGGGGTTTTAATGTCTAAAATCTGAGAAGATGAATACCTTAAGACTGAATGAAAAGTGTACTCTGGATTTGTAGTCTGATCATTAATCTTAACCACCAGCTACATTTGTAAACACACAGATGTACCTCAGTTTTCATGTGCAGGGGCAGCTCAGCAACTGATGTGCACCTAAACTAACCAGGAACAGGGAAAATTGTGATGTCTGGAGCTAGTTAGTCTTAGAGCGAGTCTCATATGCACAAGCTAATTTGGCTCCCTATGAAATGCAGTGACAGATTTCTGCTTTGTTTTAAAAATGTGGCTGGAAGTGAAACTATTGAGCAGTACAGGTGAGCTGTGTTCACATTGCCTGTCAAAACTGTATTTTGTGCAAACTGAAGCAGGCTTTCAGGTGAAGCATGAGGGAAGGGGATGTATTAATAGAGCATACCATGTCAGTAACCTGCAATGTATGAAGATATTACAGTTCTCTCCAGGCTAATAGTTACAAATCCAATAAATTCACAGTTAAAAATAAAAGAAAATCCTAATATGGAATGAATACTAAAATGCAAGCATATTCAGGGTACCAGAAGAGATTAAACTAGAACCTAACAAGTATTCAGTTCTCACTGTTGCATTTTCTGATTCACATTTCTGCTAGTAGAAGTGGGGGGAGATGATCAAACTTAGGAGAATCTTTGCCTATTACCATTTTGGAATTCTGCTTCTGACTCCACTGATATATTTCTCTTCCTTTTATGAACCATTTCCATGCACTCCCCTCATATTAGCTAATTTATTGTAAGCATAACTAATATTCTTTTCCTTACTATGAAAGGATTTCTGTAGATAAACACAATGAATCAAGTCAGAATATAAATTGGCTCAGAACTTTGGAGGGATTTCGGAGAAGCATTTATATATTTACTACAAGATCTAAAGCTGAATTCAAAAGGTGCTTTTTGTTTTATAGATACTTGTAGTAACCAGCTATAGCACCTTAGGAGAAGAAAAGAGCCCCAAAGTAGCCCACCAAAATGAATGGCAAAGAGTGGCTATTTCAGCATGTCCATAATTACAGCTGTTTTTTAAACAGCTGTGAGCTCACTTGTATTTAGTGCTTGCTTCTAAGTATGGTAATATTCTCATTAATAATGTCCCATTAAAATGTTCAACAACACCTGTAAAAAAAAAAAATCCTTTCAGTAGATTAATTTTACTACTCTGTTTGATTTCTCCAAATAAAATTATAGTTATGGCTATTGAGATGTAGATATTTTTATTAATGAGAATATGGTAGACATTAAAATCAGCCTCTTATGCCATGAATAATTAGTCTTTTTTTTGTTAGTGTGAAGCAAGGATGGCAGAAAGGAGGAAGAGAGGAAAATGGGTCTCTGGACTTTTTTTTTCTGCTCATATAAGCACTCAAATGCCATGAAAGGTTACCAGATATCATTCTGTAACACATTTCTCATAGAGGTTAAAGGGGATTGACTCTCTGTCCTAGAGACTGGATCTGTCTATAGAGTATGACTAAGGACTCTGTCATTCACAAAGTAATTTTTCTAAATCGATCTCTAGACTTCGGTGACTGAATTGTTTCCAAGATTTGAGGCTGAATGTGATTATAGGAAGTCTCAGCACATAAATTTCCCCTTTTTGATGAAATCACAATAAAAGGAACTGCTAAGAGGGTGTACATTATAAAGATGATTTTTAAGCTGCTGCAATGCAAATCATTGAATGAAAGGTTGGTTTAAAAATCTGGCTTTTTAAATGCTTGCATTTTAATAACATTGAATATCTTTAAAAACAAACAAACAAAACAGGAAAACTTGCTTTTCATTGTCGTGTTTTAGCGCAGCATTTCCTTTGTAGCAATATGCAGATGGGTTTTCCAGTGAAGGTTTCTCTGTGATGTTGCTTTTTGATTTAGCAGCTGTGGTGCCCAGTGTTACTTGTCATTTCTCCAACAGGCGTCTTCCTCAGGGGAAGCATGGTGGGGACCAAACTACCTTCTGACTGCATCATTTTCTCTAGGCTGCTTCTTTATTCTACCTGTCGAACACAGAGCCAGGAATCAGCACTTCCTTCTTAGTAACTAGAGCTAGGAAACTTGGTGATTTTATAAGCAACCTTAATTTTCTTTGATTCTCAAAAATTCAAAATTCTGACTAAAAATGTCATGACTGAGATTCTTTTCTTGAGCTGCCTTCTGTTTTCAACACAATTCTATTTGCTTTGGGTTTTTACTGGGGATAGCAAAAAGATTGGGGGAGGAGGATTTTTTGCCTTTTTTCTTTTTGAGGAGGTTTTTAGTGTTCTTAATTGTTTGCTTATAGAGAGCCCACATACTTTTTCTTAAAGTGATTGTATTGTGATCAATGTATCAGTCTTCAACATTAATACGGTTCAACAGAGCAAACTTTCAGATGTTGATTCATCCCTTTATTTCCAAGAGGTTGAGCGGGAAGCTTGCTTGAAGGATAAAAGCCACTGAAACTCCCTTGGAGAGAAAAGGGGGGTTGGAAGAAGTACAGTCCTAGTTTTACTCCCTAATGAGATTTCACTGGTATATACGAGAGAACCTTTGGCCCGAAGGGCTGCATTAGCTGTAAGAAAATCTTTTGTTCCACACTTCAGTAAGGTAGGTGAAGCTGTATCATTTGAAAATAGTCAATTATAATGGTTCCGAGTACGGGACCGATATTTATTACTGCCATAGGAAGGAGAATTATTGCAAAACTTAATGTCAAAAGACTGAGTAAGACAGTATCAGGAAAGAAATCAAGCAATTAGGGACAGACTGATGGCTGTCTCTTCCGAGGTTTGGACAATTGTGCCAATAAAATGCAAAGAAAATAAGTGGTTTTGGGGGAAAAGGAGAGGTATTTCACAGCTACAAGGAAAAAGCGCCGTGGTGGTGGTGGTCTCAGTGGCTGTCAGCCGGAGGAAGGGGCTGAGCAGCCACCCGGGAAATCCGACCTTCGCACAGCCACAAACCGCTGCAAGGATCCCTCGGTGCCCTGCCGCCTCCTCGTGCCGGACCGCTCCTACGCCAGCTGGACGTGGCGGCCTTCGGGCGGCTGAACGACAGGCCCCAGCTCGTTAACCGGCTCTCAAGTGTTCCCTTGCGGGAGGGAATCGCGTTTTGTGCGAACGGCTCTGCAAATCCCCCTGCAACCTTCCCCTCCTCTCCGCAGTGAGGCGGCCCGCCCCGCGCGGGGGAACACGCGGGCGCCTTTCCCGGGCGGCTGCAGACGAGCGCGCCGCGCCGCCCCGCGGGCCGTGCTTCGCCCCGCGGGCCGTGCTTTTGCCCCTCGGCGGGGTTGCCG
>VXAL01004498.1:45684-60663 GCA_013399475.1 Chauna torquata
CGTCGGAAGGTGCCAGGCTCCGCTTCAGAGTATGGGCCCCAGCTCGAGCGAGGTCAGGGGCTGAGAAGCCAAACCGTCTAAGAGTAAGGAGTACTCGGCCTAAAGGAAAATAACAAAAATCTTATGATCTGTGGGCCGGAAGTGGAGCGGCACAGAAGGACGATTTTTCACAAGATTCCAAGCTCCGGAGTTTGGCTGCAGAAGGCAGAGTAGCAGTGCTGGTGATGTCCAGAAACCTGGAGAGATGCTCCAGCCTTCTGAGAGTTTTCTGTCTGGCACATTTTTAACAGATAAATATTTGGTTTGCATATTTCTGCAAGAAAAGATTGGCGCTTTGCAGACAGTATTCAGTTACAGTCAGATCAACCTAATACTCTCTCCGTTTGGGTATAAACTTGGAAACTGAAGTACAACGCTATATGTTTAGTCCATTAGTATATTTGAATTCAGACAACTGGGAGAAATCCCATGGAGTATCCTTCATTCAAGAAGAACTAGTAGTCATATAAATGCTTATTGCTATATATCAGGTGGAGTTGCCAAAATCCTATATAGCACAGGATGAAGTTTCTTAGGTGTTTCTGTGAAAACTGTTTGCTTTTCTAGATGCTTGCCAACCCAGACTGCTGGGCCTGCAGCAAAACTTTTGCTGTGTGTATGCAGATAAATTGCATATATGAAGTAGTTCCGATGCTGTTCCTCAGCAATTAATCTGTATGTGGATAGAACAGCTCACTATTGAGCCATCCAAACTCATGAGTTTGATGTCATTGTTCCTTTCTGGGAACATGTGTGATTTATCTAAAACTGCTCCAGTGTTCAACATTTAAAAATTGTCAGCTCTAATGTCAGGACAAAAGAAAAATGGCAGAGGCTATGCTACAATCAATTCTCTGCTGGCACACCATATGTTAGTGACATTATGTGAACATCTTATATAAAAATTGCCTTTCTACCATATGACTTTAAGGCATATTCATGTCAGGGAGAGCAGAATCTGGAAGCTTCAAGCTGTTCTTTACCATCCTTGCTTATTGACTGCAATGCGCATCAGTGTAGAAGATGGAGTGCTATCATCTGGTGATCAGGAGACAAAATTGCTCAATTCAGGTAAGAAGTCCCCCATCAGAGAAGGGCCACCCCTTCTCGCTATGGATCAACATATGAGTAGTCAGAAGAGGTCTGAGAATCCCAGTTGCAAATGAAATATAAAGGAGATCCATACATGAAAAATGTAGGAAGTGAACAGGAAATTAGGTGGGTAATGTCGTAGTTGAAATGATATTGTAATGTCCCTGATTTAAGGGATAAAATTCAGATGCAGGATCTGTATTTAAATAACGAAGTAATACTGTAGCACCTGACCTTCATATGCAAGATCTTCACATGAAAGATAGCAGGGTTAAGCAGGATGAGGCTGGACATCCTTAATCCATTAAGAGATAGTTATAGCATCACCACTTTAGAGTAATGAGAGGTATAAGAGAGAATTTTGTAGTATAAGGTTTGAGAGTGTGACATGGAATGATGTGCCCAGAGACATGAACAACAACAGCAAAACTATTACTAAAAGATATTTATTATTTTCTGTTCTCCCCTGTTTGGCAGATAACTTAAAGTAAAAATGGATATGCTTTCAGTTGGCAGTCAATTTAGCTAATGAACAAACTGCCACTTTTCCCAAACAAATCAGTGGGGAAAAGTTGTTTTGCAGTTTTCCACTTCTGCTCCATAGATAATTAAAACAAACAAAAAACAGAAAAAGCTTGTTTTTTTTTTTAATTCGAACTTTTTGAGGAAAATAAAAGGGGATTCTGTATCAGCAACCTGTGTTTTACAAGAAAATTTAAATTGGAGAAGTCAAGCACAAGAAAATTTTATTTCACAGCTTGCAGTCATGTTGAGCATCACTGGGCAGAAGGATTAAGTTGCAAGCTTCAAATTGGATAAACCAGTGGTCCTCACCTATAAAGACTTTCCAAGTTACCATGGCATCAGGGTGTTTTACATAGCAACCGTCTACCGCTATATATTTGCAGCAGTAAGGAAAAAGCCATTTCTCCACTAATTGTTGTGGAGAAAGTCTGATGTTCGTTTGCTTGGAATAGGAGGGGCTACTTCTGCTTCATTGCAAAGATTAAACTTGGTGATTAAGGTTCCCAAGGTAAAATAATTTTAGGTCTACTAAGTAGTGATTCCATGGCAACCATGTTTTCTCTACCTTCCCCCTTGCAGTCAATCCAACTGCTGCTCTACTCTCTAACTGGTGCAGGGTATGAGTATGCAGATCTGTTCCAGGATGATGGATCCATCTTTTGTAACAGGCATTAGATAAGTGGGAAATCATATGATGGATTGGGTTTGCTTATGCCAGAAATAGTGTAATGAGGAAGAATAAATGTGAGGGCACCTGAGAGACACAGTCAGTGTGACTGACTATAGTCAGATCTTGCCAGTCAGATCTTGCCAGTCAGCAGCAGCCCAGATCAGGAAATATCCTAGCAGGCTTTAAGGTTTCTCTGAAAGGGGGAGGTTTATGAATAGATATAGACTTAGATCTTTGTCTAGCTTTTACAGATCTCTGTGTTGCTTTTACGGAGTGGCGTCTAAGTAAGAGAGATTTTAGTAATCCCAGTATTGGCACTACTGGGGTGTCCTGTGTCCATGCACCAGTTGTATTAGGCCTAAAAATACAAGATAAAGGAAAAGTGGTGTCCTGCAAGTAAGCTATTTTTGTGTCCATTGCATGCCTTCACCAGAGTCTTGGTGATACAAATGAAAAGACCTACCAAGATCGCATAGCAAATTAATAGCAGATCTAAAAATAGTATCTTGCATTTATCAGTAGCCCTTTCTTCTCCCTCTTGTTAGCAGAAATATTGCCAAAATTCATGTTCCCCAAAAAGAATAGATGTTCTCATCCATGCTACCTGCACTTAAGCCTAGATTGCTGCAATTTGGTGGTATCCATTTGATTCTTTCTGGTTTTTAACAAATACATGTGTATAGAAGTGAGGTTTTAACCTTAATAAATCTCTGCAACTGTAGCTATTAGACTCAGCCTCAATACAATAGTAAATTGTTGCACGCATTTTTGAGATACCACTATAATTCTTTGTGCAGTCCATTCATGAGGTTCCTTTCACACCTGCTTTGTTTCTTTCATACTTCATGTATCAACATGTCTAAATTGTGATGATTTTCATTTTATATGAAGAAACGGACATTTGTTTTGATTAATTTGAGAAAGATTTTCTTGGTTTAGGTATTTATACATTGTCGATTACACCACAATTTAGATGAAAAATATATCTTGAAGAGTCTTGCTTTAAACTCAGGTTGGAAGGAGTATGTGAGTGAACACTTTAAATTGATGTTTTCATTGCACTCTAATATTAATTTCTGAGGCATAAGTCTAGGAATGTAGTGATTATTGCAGAACTAAATCTATGTTACTATGGACTATTGAAAGTACAAAAGGCAGAATATGAAATGCCAGTTAATGGTACACTTCTTAATGGCTGCAAAGATGTGAAATTACAGAATGTTCAATTTTATGCTTTTGGACAGTGAAAAAAAAATATTAGCTAATACTCGAATTGCTTTAATATTGTTAAAGGAAATTACTACTATGGCTCTAGAACTTTCAGTCAATAGTAGCATCAAAATATTTCATATTGCAACAAAACTATCTGGCAATTTAAGAGTGGTCATACTATTTGACTTTGTTCTTTTAAGCCTTTAACTTACAGAAGTGTTGTGAACCAACACATTATACTGCCTACCTCCTTAGCTAGGTAAGAAATTCAAACACCTAACTTCTGAATCATAAAAAATGGTTTTGTCTTCATTAGCAAGCTCTGTGGCTCACAAGGAGTGAATTTGTGGGCAGCAAAAGTTTGTGCTTGAAACTTAACTACAGTATTCTCATTTCGGTTTTTTTGGTCTCAGAGTAGTTCTAGTCTGGTCCTGTAGACTCAATGACTATTAGTCATTGCAGTGCATTAGATTAGGTATGATCCTATTTTAGTGTTTTAAAACAGGGATCCTGTTTTCATATTCCAAGGCTGCTCTGACATAAACCAAAGTGTACTAAATGGGAATGATAGGGATTACCTTCAAAAGTACACTCCTAATCTAAACTGAAAATGGTAATGTGTCCCACACAGCTAACATGATGCTTCATCTCTCCCTGTGGCCTCACTGGTGTAGCTGTCTAAAAACAGCAAGACAGCTCCAAAAGGCAAATCTGACAGAAAACTCACAGCACACCTAAAAGCGTGTTCTTGTGACATTTGCTTAAGTTTTTCTTTAAGGTGAAATTCTACTCTACTCCACATTCTGTATAAAATCCATTAACACCAGGTCATATTCATGATAGTTATTTCCCCAAAAACGCCTATCTAAGTATATTTTTGGAGAGCTTAAAATCCTTTGTGGATCAGATTAGATGTTTAAATTCCATCCTGGAATTCTTCTGTATTTTAGCTAACCTGTTAAAAGCCTGTCCTATTTTCTGTGCTTTCTATTCCGAAACAATTTGGATAGCTGTCTGCACAGCTGTCTCTCTTGTAAGGGCTGCTTCCTTAGGTTCTGAGGTGTGTTAAGTGTCTAGACCCCATTACTCAGCAGTTTGGATTTGATCAAGTATTTACTGTGTGTATATAAATGTACTGTGTTTGTATTATGAGATTTCAGTAGGCTTTTTCTGTGTTACTGATAGGTCACAAAACCCTAGTAGAATATGGAAAAATGTGATGTTTATGCAATAATATATTCTGAGCCTCAAAAGAGAACATTTTACAGAATTTTCTATGTATTTCTTACACCTTTCTATTCATGCAGGGGGAAAAAAAACTAGGTTTAACCAAGTTCAAGTGATTCTGTGAATTTGGTTCTTCAAAACTCGAGTCTTTTTAGAAAGACTTAAAAAGCCAAAGGCAGTTTTGGAATATGAATAATTTCACCTTCTTTGTTTGATCTCTTTAAGGGAAGAGAAAGCAAAATAGGATATGTCCTGTTATTTCTAATGTCTGCTATTAGGACATCATGTTTCTGCCAGAATGTACGTTATCTGAGTTTGGTAATCTGCTTCACAGGACTCAGTGCTATAACTATGCCTTTGTCATTATGTCTTTCCCAAATTGCTCTTCCCTTTATCTGGAAAAGATTATTATGGTATTATCACTCTTCTGTATCCAACTCCATATCCCTTTCTGGTAGGATGATGGAAACTGCAAAAAAAATCTGTTTCCCTGACTGATACTTTGTCTTGCACCTGTGTCCTCCTTTGTAATATACTTAGATTCCTCTGATATCTATAATTTGGCCTTTTCTACCCCCCTGTGGTTCCAAAGCCTGGCTAGAGAATTGGTCAGCCTCCCAGGANGCAGTGCATCCATGCATGAAAACCAAGTTGCAATTTAAAGCTTAAGTTTTGATTTGCCTTTAATCCTAACTTTTTATTTAAAAATAAAATGGAAAAAAAAAAGGCAAAGAATATGTAAACATTTGTTTTTCTTCATGAAATCCCATGCTGTGATATTAACTTTTTTTTTGGTAACAGTTTAATAGTTTCTAGAGATCTCTTCTAAATCCTGGATTGCTGTTTATTGATAGGCAAACTTCTGATCTTGATACTGAAAATGGTTNTGGAAAAAAAAAAGGCAAAGAATATGTAAACATTTGTTTTTCTTCATGAAATCCCATGCTGTGATATTAACTTTTTTTTTTGGTAACAGTTTAATAGTTTCTAGAGATCTCTTCTAAATCCTGGATTGCTGTTTATTGATAGGCAAACTTCTGATCTTGATACTGAAAATGGTTTGCAAAGTTGATTCTTCCCATTCTGTATGGTTGGGTTTTTTTCCCTTTTCTGCTCAGCCCCATGTATTGGCTTAGTAGTGTGTGTGGTCATAAGTTTCTTTAGCTGCTAATTTAAAGGATAAAAATACCTTGCTACAAACTAACCTAGGTTCTCCCTTCATTTCAATTGTATTTGTACTGATTGCTCCCATTTCCCACTGATTACAGGATTTTTTAAATAAACTGTGGGAATAGAAATTCCATAGTTTATAATTTCATGGTGTTAGAAAGCGTCTCAAATTGTGAGCAAACCAAATTTAATGTCATTTAGTGCACTATACAAATATTCATAGAAATGAAAGTGAATGTTTTGTGGAGGTGGCAGGAGGACAAATGGGAATGGAAAAAAGTGAAGCTAAAAAAAAAAGTAGACTTACCTTTACTTACTACTGTATCATTTGGTTTAACTAAACAAGATATGGCTTCTTTTCCTCTGAAATTACTCAGAACATGGTAGTATATAAGTGTTTGACCCAAACAGACTCTTTTCAGGATAGTTAATCATTTTAGTTACTTTGAAGCCTCAAACTTTATTTCCACTGAAGAGGTTCCTTAGTATCCCTTGACAGGATCTCATCTCTCTCCTTCCTGTGTAAATCTTTTGTTTCCTCTCATGATGGAAGAAAAAACGCATCATATTTTGTTCAATTTCCAGGCAATCTCACTTCATTTCCCTATATGTAACACACACAGCAGTAACTTGAGTACATCCTTGCTCTACTAAATTACTGATATTCCCTTTGATTTCAAAATCTACCAAGGACCCACCAATTTTCTCTCTGGAAACCTGAGCAAAAGGGACTATTCATCCAATTCAATAGTGATTTTTGTCAACGATCTTAATAGAGCTACTTCCTAACTTTTTTTCCTTATATGACTGCCACCAATTACTTCTCATACATTGCTATTAGTATTATTAATAAGAGAAATGCCATCTAATTTGTCTAACTCTTGCAAATAGAGTATTCCTAATAACATTTTGTGGGTTCTTAAGTTAATTTCTTTTTCCATTACATCATGACACATCACAACTACTGATATATGTAATAATGTGACTTAATCTTTACATTTTGGGAGAAAAATGAATTTCCAACTCCCAAAATAGCACTTGAAAGTCTTGGAATAAAAGATGTTCAAAAGCTGTCTATTTTTAGTCAAATTTGGAAGAACACAGAAGTAAAGCGCATAGAAGTAAAAAACAAAAGTTACTCATCAACAACTTCCCTACCTCCAGGACCTTCTAAAGATTCCAGTAAATCACTAAGTGTTATCATATCACTTTCTCTGCAGTCTGCTAGGTAACCATCCATGTTTTCTTGACTGTCTTCCAAAATCAAATTGTAATTCTATTCACTTTTAATTAACAGGCACCCAAAAGTGCAAGTAAGACAATGCTATCTTGTATTATTTAGCAATATTGCTAATTGTATCCTACTTTTTAAATCAAGCAGGTCTTCAGCTAACATTCCTTTAATACTGGGATCTAGAATATACAAGAACTGATATTCTCTTTAGTTGTGAACAAACATTACTGATTTAGTTTATGCTAGACTTAGAATCCTTCTGCTTTAGTGAAAGTTAGCAATTTTACTCCTTTCTACAGCACGCTAAACTTTGCCACTAGCATAGCTATCAAGTCATTATTTGAACATGTCTGTTCTGAAATACAACACAGTGGCAAACAACTATATCTGCTTCAAAAAAGAAATGAGAAGTATAGTTGCTAGTGTTAATGTAAATAGCAACATGAACTACTCTCAGAAGAATAAATAATGGCCTGCTGAAAGCAAGCTCAGTTTTGGAAGTGCTTGGAAGAAGTAAACACAAATCTAAACTGCCTCAAGTTTCTAAAGCAAGTTTGAATCTTATTTTTTCTGATATTAAGGGTATTGCAGGGTGATCAAGATCAATCAAAGTAATGTGGCTTAAAGTTATTGCCCATCAGTTTAGCCATTATCTATATTTGGGCTGGTACTCTGAAGCTTCTCAGCTGTGAACTGTGATGTTAGCTAATGCCTGCTTCTTCTGTTTGATAGGCTACAAAGTTATTCTTCCTTTTATAGTCTCTTTTTATAGTAGATAACAAAGAAAACCAGATTTCCAAAATAATGATGAGAAATTTCTTGATACACAACAGTACAGCTTAATTACTACGTGCTTGATGCTTACAGTGGTGTCATCAAAGGTGGTATATTGTGTTTTGACCTTTCTAGGCAGAAGCCTGGGCTTCTGTTTCCTTAGTTAATGTTCTGTCTATTAACATAATGCATAAAAGAGAAAATATTCTTTTCCTCTTCCTAATCTGGTTACAGTTGGAGCAAGGGTGGGAAGAAGCAGGTACACTCACTTGCTCAGTTCTTTAAAGGAAAGAATATTAGTATCTGTCTCCAAGGGGGGCACCTGGGAAATTGAGCAGAAGTTAATCCTGTTTTCACATGATAAAATCCTGAAAAGGGATAAAGAATTGTCATACAGTGTTCATTAGCTCCAGGTCAACAGCATCTGTGCCTTGCATCTCCTTGCCCAATATACCTGCCCATGCATTGGTAGGAAGCGCTCACTGGTGATGTAGAGAACTTCTGTGCCTATCACAGAGGTCTATGCATCCTGGTACCTAAACTTTGAATCCTTGTATCTAGTCCTTGCAGTTTGTTATATACAAGATATTGCCTATTAGTGAAATATTTGTACAAGAGAGAACGGTAGATCTCACTTGCAAACTCACTGCAGCTCTCACTGATTCCTTTGTTACTGAGCTAACCTGAGAAAACCTAAAGCTACTCTTAACTAAACATAGATTTTACTTTTCAAGTTGTCCAGAGGCCCCAGTTCAGTCTGAAATCAATGGACACTGTGAATGCAGAATGTAAAAGAACAAAATGTTGTAGTTATTCTCATAACTAAATTCTGGCTAGGAAACTGTAGTGGGATGAAAGCTATATTTAGCCACTGAAAAGGACTGTGGTTAAAAAGGGCTGCTCTTAATTATATTCCAATTTAAAGTGGAATATCAGTCTAAAATCCTACATTTCAAGGTGTACTTCTCCCTGTAATAAAAGAGGAAACAAATATCAAAAACCTTCTAATAAGAGTGATTTCTGGCCAAAGAAGCAGCATAGGTATTGTAAAAACACAAGTAGTAACTAGGTGTTTACTTTATTGAAAAGAGTAAGAATACCGTATTTAGTCACAGCAACACTACTGTGGTATGCAATGATAACAAGGTAAATACCCCATGGTGATTATTGGTAATTTCTTCTTAATTAGGTAATGCAATTTTATCATTTCCCAGTGTTAGCTCTACAGAGACAGATGATTTTTGAGAAAGGGAGGTTTTATTTATTTACTTTGCAGCTGACTCTGAACAATAAGTAAAGAATTACTTTGTGCACTGCTGGAAGTTGCCAGAATGTTCAGAGTGAGGCATTTTCTGAAATTTACTTTAAACCAATATATTATTCATGGGTTTCTTTGTCTATGAAAAACAGTCTTTCTTATGTTCACAGGGATTTACTTCTCCATTTTTTTGAAGAGAAAACGAGAGGAAAAGTAAAATGCAAACCCTGTTTATGGAATTCAAGCACACTAAAGTGCAGTATTAACAGAAGACAGGTTACATTCGCTGGCTTTGCACTTCTAAGCCCTCTGGGAGCAGAATGCTTAGTGTTACACAGAGTACCTAAACTCCCCAGTGTTTAAATTGTATGCCTGCTGAGAACTACAGACAGGGTGGCAGCTTCCCCTAACCAGCTGGCTCAGCAGGGATTATACATTTAGGGACTATCTTCAGCACAGAAAGTCTTTATATATAAAAGTCCTATTGAAATAGCCAGCCTAGGATAAAAGTTCTGTTTATGAAATCCTTCGGTTCAAACAAAGTGTTTGGGACTTCTCCAAATTCTTCATAAAGCTGAGTTTGCATTGTCTGCCAGTGAAGCCAAGGGAAAACTGTCATTTGAGGAGACCAGGATTAAGCCCTGTATATGCATTTTGCATAAGGTTTGCTTAAAACTCTAACTGTACTTTATTTTCCTGAGCAATTGTAAAGACTGTTTCTTCACCTTTCACTTTCTCTTTTTGGGAAGTTAACCTAAGAGGCTAGCTTGAAGCATTGTCTGAAATCAAGGGCCAAGTGAATTCACTGTAAGAGTTTCTTTAAAAAAAAAAGTGACGCCTTGCTTATCAAACCTGGCTTTGGGCAAGTAGTTCAAGGTTTCTGTGTTGCTGAAGCAAATGGCAAATAGCAAGAGGAGAAGGGTTTTCTGGTGTTTTAAGTCACCATGGAGTAAGATGTCCAAATTAGTATGTGAAACCTCACGTGCTATTTGTAATAGATGTCTTAGTTTCTTTGCTTGGTCATGCAGGCAGTAAGTGGTTTCTATAGTATCTGCCTAAGGCTCTCTCTTAAGATCTAAATTTAATACAGTTTCCCTTTCCTTACAGTTTAGTTTGTACCAGACAGATCAACTCTGCAAGCTCATGTAAGAATTAAAAAAAAAAAAAAAAAGCAGTATTCTAATAGGAGTTGTTTTTCAGCACTAAGCACCACTACCCAAAGTAATGGCCTTGTTTACAGAGGACTCCACTCATTAAACTTAGATGTGTATGACGGAAATGAGTCCAGAATACATTTCAAAAGTGATGGTAATGACCAGGTGGCTATAAAACAAAATGGTGCTGAAACAGAAACAAAAAGCTACATTAGAAGGAATATATACGTATCTTATTGCCTTGAAGACAGAAGTAGCTACCTTCATTTGTGTTCTTGAAAACTTTTTCACAACATTCATTTTTCATTACAGATATTACCATGGTATACTAACAGGAAAACAGGTAACTTGAACAAACTATGTAAATCACTTCTAAGTTAAAAAGGATTATTACACAAGTCTAAACATCCTTTGAGTTATTCCATTCATAAATTGAGGGGCTGGAAATAGGAGCGCAACCCAGAAGTAAAGAAAAATTGTACTTCAATAGGAGTTGTGGCTGATAAGAAGTTAAATTTGTTCTATGATGCTATTTTGCAGTAAGCATCAAGGTCCTCCCTACAATATCTGTAGCAGTCAGGAAAATACCATGCTGGTTTGATGGACTGAATTGAAGTAATATAAATAGTCCATATATCTGATTTGAGTAGAAATGTGTGAAGTTTTATAATATCCCAGTCAAGAGGCCCAGCTCCTAAAATCACACAATTCTGCACTGAATGCTCCCACCCTTTTTTTTTCTGTCCTTTCCTTAACATTTGTGTGTCTATTTCTCAGTCAAGCTGTGAGCTTCCAAATGAAGGAAGGAGGCAAAGACAAGGAGACTCTTCTGTCTTTTCTGAAGAGAGAAAGAAATAAGGAAGAGAGGTGGTGTAGAATGATACAAACTGGGGAGAGAATTGTAGGCTTACTTTAATTGAAGCAGTCTTAAACTGTCTCACAGCTTGTCCTTGTATCTTTGTCCATTCTTTACACAGGAAAAAAAGAGTATATAAAATGCCAGCAAAATCAGAGCAGTTGTATTTCACACTAGATTAGTGTGTTACAAAACGTGCAGTACTTACTGCAGAAGAAACCATTTTCAAAGCAGCTTTCTTTAGCTTAATGGCATTATAATAAGAGCAACGTACTGGCTGCAGGTTCAATACATGCTAAGGAAGAAAGAGTATGTTCTGTTGAAGAGATTCTTATTTGACAAGTGGTTCAACAAGGCAGAAAATGATGAATATAATCTGCTACAAATCATGTAAACAATTTGTATAATGCTGCTGTCAACTTTTAGCAAAACTGGAGATGCTCATCCATATCTTTTTCTGTTTCACTTTGTGTCTTCTGAAATTCCCACAGAAAAAAAAGGAAACCAGGCTTGCCACCCTAAAAACAGCAGCACAATCTCTTGTACCCACATATTTGAAAGCTTTACTTAAATGAGTCTTTGGAAACTCTTGGTAAGAAATTAGAGGAATATAATGAAAAAAATTATAATATGTGGATAAACCACTGAGAATTTGCCTGGAATTTCCCCAGAAATGTCTTTTTCACTGGATGCTGCATAGTTCCTTTAGATTGAAACTCCTCGTAAATCTTTTTGACTTCACTAGATCATTTTAAGTCTGCCGTAGACTTTTTGAATGAACCAGATTCCAAAATAGGCAATATAGCATGTAAGCATACATAGCACATTTTCTATATATGCTCTGTGCTCAAATCCCTCATATGCTTGTGAGATCTTTCTTGAGGACTATTCATTCGTATACCTCATAAAAGTTGGGACATATCAAAAGTAAACATCCTGGTTTTATATGTTTTTGGTTTTTAAATGGTATTGTATTTGTAAGTATGTTAAGGACAAAAAATAACCTGTAAATAAGGAGGAAGGTTCTCATATGTCAGAGAAAACATTTCTGAAGCATATGCATTGAAATTTACACTGTATTTTTAATTAAATTTTATGGTCAAGCTAAAATTATTCCTCTTCTGTTTTTCCATCACCAGACCTAGTGCTCCAGTGTTTATTTTTCCTATCTGTATAATACAGGTCTTTAACTGTGTCATGCTTCTGACTGCTGTGTAGAAGAAAGACACAAAACAGATTTAACTTGCTTGAATAGTGGTGGTAATCTAAATGGAACAGCACCACAAGTTCATTTGAACTAGATTGCAATAAATCAATTCAAATAATAATAAAATCCAGAAGCAACAGCACCACAAACAGAATAGTGAAATTTGACACTGCTTCTGGAGTTTAAAGCTAGCCAGGTTATTTCCATGTTACTCTGTAGACTGTGCATCTACATACAGTAGAGTTTCACCAAATGTTTCGGGTACTAAGCCTAATAATTCTGACTGTACTGGACTCTGTAGCCCACATATACATTTAGAATGAACTGATGATAACTGTCAATTTAAAGCAAACATTCACTTTTGAGTACAGAAAGGTTTAGCTTAGCAGGTGTAAGGTATCCGTATTACTTGTTCATCTTTATTGTGCTTGCTCTAAGGCCAGATACATCATGCTAACACAGATAAAACTAGGTGTAATTATACTGTTCAGATGTAATAGATAGTACACCATGTAACTAAAACTGTAAAAGCTGTTTGCCTGTAAGAGAAACAATGAGAAAAATGTGACAGACCATAGTCCAGCAGATAGAATTTTTCTAGTTGCTTGTTTCTTTTCTATACAGTCTCCATTTTTTTCCCCACAGTATGCCTCTTTGTCCCAGAAATACTGGGAAACGGTGGTTAACTACATGAATAAAGGAGAGTTTAATCCAACTAAATTGCAAGTGATTTACAAAAATGCATTTTCCTATCTTCTTTACAGAGGAAGAGAATTGCTGCTTTAACATTTAAGCACATGACATTTTAGGAGTACATTAAAAACAGCTACAATCCTATATTTCAGCTAGGGAAATGGGAATAGTTAACATGAGCGTACGCTGATATAATTTAACTCTCTCAGGGCACTTAAAGATACAGTTATCTCTTTTTAGTTTTGCCTTTAGCAATAAAAAAAAAAAGAAAATTATCAAGAAGTGATTAAAATTCTTGATTTGGGAAGTCTTTGGGTAGCAAGCAGCAATTAGTCATGGAGCCACACATGATGAATGGCAGATGTTCTGTGGTATCCAATTTACACACTTGTGAAAGTAAGGATTCAGTGGAAAAATAATTTGTGGTTCCTTTATTGGAGATTGTATCCCAATGTATATGGAAAAAAGGGACAATTAAGGATGCTGTCTTAATTTTGCTATTTTCTGACTTTTAATCATTTTGTTTGTAGCCATTGCACTTTCAATGACTTTATTTTATATGAATGGTAAATCTTACCCAGTTCTCTTAACTTATTGCAAGATAACTCTTTTTATAATTAAACCCTATACCAGAAATCTGTGTTCTAGACATGTCATTCCAATTGATTCCTTAATGAGGGTGGTGTGCAATTTGGACAAACCAATTGATTTTTTCTAACTGGAAATCTGAAAAAAGGCATAGTTTCACTAATCTGCTCAATATCATAGCAATAAAACTGAGATTACAGTACAAGAGTTCATGGTTCTCACTCATGAATTCAAGCTGACTAAAATATAGGACTTCTTTCCTTCCCTGCGTAAAATGTTCCTGTAAGTCAGTTCTTCACAATGATTTTGTGTATACAAAGATATGCAGTTTACCCTTTTTTTACCTGAAACAAAGTTATTAATGCCACAAGTGCAATTTGCCAACCAAACTATACATTTGTGGAATGAGATCTTCCTATTTCAAAGAAAGACACATGCATGAAAGAGTTCATTTCCATTATCTGTGGTGTACAATCAGTAAAATAACACTTTCTGTTTGCAGATACAGTTGGTAATCATCGTGAATGTGATCCCATGCAAATCATAGCTTTACAATGTGATTTGAGAGAAACTTTTTTACCTGGCCACATGTCTGGTTTGGTGACAGCATTTCAGTTTAACAGTTGTTGTTCAGTGCATTGATTAGCAAAGTTGTTGCCTGAAGTAGAAGGAAAAAAAGGTGCACTTAATTGTTTTGTTACCTAACAGATTATGAACAACATTCATTTTAATTTATCTTGTAATACAGTTTTAATTTATCTTTAATATTAACGTACCCTTCTTTGTGGCTTGTTTTGATAAACATTTTGAGGCATCCAGGGATCACTTCTTGTTATTATATTACAGTAACAAAATATGGGTACAGGTATAGGAAGTTAATATATGTATGTAACAAGGAGAAAGGCAGTGTCTCAGTAAGATATATATATATTGTGAAAGCTGGTTGCAACAAGTTAGAACTGGTTTATTTTTTTTATTTTGCCTGTACTTATTTTAGGCTTTCTGAACAATTATCATTCTGTTTATTTCCAGCTATTCATTAATTTAATCAGTATTCTGTCCTCTTACTGATACCTTTCTATAATAATTTGTCAGAAAAAAATGCTGGAAATTAGAGACTTGGATTATTTGTGGATTGTAGTATACTTGGTGTCTTTTGCTACTTTTATTATGAGTAATTCTCTATGGATAAAACTTGTTGAAATTATTTACTTAGATCGTATTCTTTATTTTAGCATTATCTCTAGGCCTATTCTGTGTAGAATCATAGAAACACAAGG
>VXAL01004499.1:7460-17810 GCA_013399475.1 Chauna torquata
GCAAAAAAAACCCGTAACGTTCTTATTTTCTGAATTCTTTGCAATAAGGTAAGGAACTCGTGCTTGTAACTCCTTCTATATTATAAATAGCCCCAGCTGATGAAATATTGTGTATAAAGAAATCTATATGTTAAAAAGAATATCACTAAACGATCCGACGTATCCAGCTTTACTGTCGCTTAAAGTAGTTGGTGAAACTGTATTTCCTTGCCTGTGTTTGTGCAGCACAACTGTTGTCATAAAGTTCAAGCCACTTAAGCTGCTAGGAAAATAACCTCCCATGCTTTTTATACACTGCTACAATTTTCAAAGGTACTCTTCATTAACCTGCCTCAGGATCTCAAGTGTTTATCTGCCTTTCTATATGGGAGTGACATCTACTGAGTCTCTCCTTCCAGATCTGGCTTCTTAGCTGAAATTATCCAGTGAGTCACAATGATCATCTCAACAAGTCTGAGTTCTGTGTTGCACCTGAATCTTGGCCAGATAATCATAGGATTAAATTCCAGTAAATCAAATCTCACCAAACAACAGATTTATTTATTTGGAACAAATGTAAAACAGAAAAGATGCTTTAAAATTTACTAACAATATATATCTATGTCTGCCTTATGAGATGACAACTCATCCTCCACATGAAAACTGTTCCAAAATCTGATACAATTAAAATTCTCTAACTTAAGTTTCAGTTAGTCATTGATTTAAATGTGGGAGTTTTCAGATGACACCTCACTCTGTAGGTCAAAGCAGTCATTCCATGAGCCTGAAATCCCCTTTCCCACTGCATTAGGTAGAGTTGCTGTTATGATTTTTCCTAAAACCTGTACTCTCATAAAAACTTTGAAATTTGATGCCTATATTGGTTCTTTTTTGATGTTTCATTGGATATATGCCATAAAAAAAAATTGTTAACACTACATTGAACAGTCTCTTTAGTTCCTGTAGGAGGCAATCTTTATCTTTTCATTTAACCAGGAATGTAGTTATTGGCAAGGCCATAAGGCTACAAAAAACATTTATTAAATTAATACATTGGTCTTTGAATACTGCATGATGCCGCAGCATCTGTCACAGATTCCTTCATGCACCGGTAGGTGAACAATGGAGGGTGTTTTGGCAGTAGCCTCTAATATGACATCCACCAGAGAGTAGATATAATAAAGGAAGAAGAAAATTGGCAGAGGGCTTGTGGCGATAACTTTCCCACAATGGAAATGAAGTTCTCCTTGCTGGCTCTGTTATACAGCTCTGCACTATACACTGCCCCATTTTGGGTTGTTTGTTGATGGGAATTCCTGTATTAAAGATTGATACAGTACTTCAAAATACCAACAACTTGTTTTTAACTGATAAGAAATTTAATGCAGATGTGAAATGATTTCTATCAGTTTACAGCTCTATGGAGGCTGGCAAACTAATTCAGCATGACTAATAGCTCAGAATATGTTTTAGTTTCTGGTTCTTGCATTACTATTCTGCAAGGTTGTCATAATCCTATCTGATTAATGAGAAAAAAGACAGGTATAAAGTGTGGTTGTTCTAAAATATAATAAAATACCTTCATTAAGCTCTATTTAAAATATAGAAGATAAATTAAAAATTATCACAGGGTTCTTTATATTCATCAGACTTTGAACAGCTCCTTATGTAAAAGGAAAAAAAAAAAACCCAAACATCAATTTTATGCCCTTGGATGATATTTGTCAGCAGAACAAGCAAATACTTATTTTAAAATAATTCTGATACCAAATGTTCTGTATTTGGAGGTAGCTAGACTGGTAAGGCATGGAAAACAGATCTTTTTCTAGTCTTCTAAATAAATTATTAAGCAAATTTGTAAAACAGGCTGTGATCCATGTATTTTCTTTACACTAATTGTCCAGATTTCTTCTACAGCCACAAAGAGAAATAGTCTTCTCCTATTAGTCATCTGACTTGTTTTAGATGTCTGTCTCACAATGAGTTAAATAATGCCCAAGAAATACTTATTTATCAACTAAAAAGGAAACCTAGAACATCAGTTGTTATTGATTTCTAAGTTTTAGCTGCTTAAAAGTGATATAGGATTAACCTCACTTCATTTAAAGCATCCTATTTCTTTTTAGTGTAAAAGAAACAACACTGAGGAATTATAAGATGAACAAAGGTTTAGAATCATTTCCATATACACACAGATTAAGAAGTTATGTAAAATGTGATAACAGAAATTATGCCTTTTCATTGTTCTCAAGAACAGTTCATGAGGCTTTCTCATCAACAAGCTGTATTTGTGAACAAGAAAAAGCAGTAGTTTTCTGCATGCCTTTCACCTTTCACTTCACTTATTGTAATCACATTCTGGAATGCAAATCCTCTGCACACAATAAAAAAAACACTTTCAAGTATCGAAGTACAATTATCACCAAACTCCTACATTTAGCATACAGTCAACACTTCAAACATGATTTAACTAGAAAGCAGTAAATATCATTGTGAAAATTAAAATCATTGTTTTAGAACAATATGTATATGTAGACTGTAAATTCTATAGGTGGGACAACTGTCTTACCTCTTCTTTCACATCCCACTGGAATGAGATGGCCTTATGCAGAAAACGTCTGCCTTTCAGATTTGTTTCTTCCTGTGTTTTTTTCAGCTACCTCTGAGTCTGGAAAATTTAAAAAGAATAAAACATTTTGAGGTGATATTTCTAATTTCAATGACCAAATGTGACAAACTTAAAAAAAAAAAAAAAAAAATTGGAACAGCTAAGGTATCCAGGCAGAATGTGCCTACATGTGAAGCTGTAAATGTCAAGGGACCAAGTGTTCCTACTGCCCACCAGGAAAATACTGCAAGAGAAGGATTAGGAGATTTGTTTCTCAGTCTTTATAAAGGTATGTGACAGGGAAAATCCTAGTGTAACTAATTTACTAACAGGGCAGACATAATATTTATGTTATGTGTATATTAGTTGTTATATGTGTATTATTTATTTGTATATTTGGTACATTGAAAAGAAAATTTGCATATATGAGTCTGTCATGAACAAAACAGTCTCAACTTGAGAAACTTCTGTCAGTTTGTTTCCAATTAACATGAACTTTTAATTACTGATTCAGGTATTGAGGAGAACAAACAAAAAATAAACAAACACTTAGCAAAATGCCTTTCCTACGCAGGCTCAGCTTCAGTTCAGCACCCCTCCTTCCCACTTCCTTATCTCAACTCCCCTTGTTTTCACCACACATTACACTCAGTCCTCCCTATTCAGCGAGGCAGCGTACAGTGGTTTCTTTGTGTCAGTCCTTGCTTCTTATGCTCCCCTGCCCCTGTGTGGGTCCTCCATGGGCTGCAGTCCCTCAGCAGCATCTCTCCTCCATAAGGAGTGACTTCTTCCAAGAGACCATCTCCAGCCTTGCCCCTAGCAATATCCGTTTCCACATTCCTACTCCTTGTTCTCCAAACGTGCCTCTTCACATACCTCTTCTCTGTCCCTTTCTGAGTCTCCTCTTGTGTCTCCTGCCCCCAGCAGGTGCCACCCTTCCTTTAGCATGCCTGAGCAGAGGCAGTGTATGCTCCTCTGGGTGGTTGAAGGTTTGCGGCGTGATGGGCTCTTTCCACCTGCTTCAGAGCTATCTGGAAACAGCTGTGACTGGCACAGGAGCAGTTCATGGCTTCCTCCCCTGCAGCCCCTGTTACCAAAACCTGCCTTTTATGCTCAGTACAGAACCTTACAAATTAATGATGTATTTTTTTTTCATGCTGCACTTGCTCTGCTTCCACAAACCCATAGAGGAATGCATGAATGCAAATTTTTGTCTACAGCTTCTTCAGTAACTGAGCACAAATCCATTTTGTCATTTCATTACTGTTATTCATATCTTGTCTATGTTAAAGGTCTTCAACAACTTCTCCTACTCTCATTCTCTTTTTATAGGCCTATGTAGGGAACATCACATGAATATTTGAGTGTCTTTAGGAATTTGAAATGGAAGCTATATTCAAACATTTGAGTCACATCAAAGCTATATCTAACACTATTCCTTTTCTGAGAGATGATAGTAGTGGACATTGAGGGAAAAGTATAAAAACAAGGCTTACACACAGAACCTTCCCTACTACATTCTGAAAAACAGTAATTTTAGATCTTCTTGATCTGTAAGCTGCATTTGGGCTTTGATGTTTCAGTCAGAGATGGATCTTTCCTCCCTAATTTTTTCTGAAAGCTTTTGAAATACTTTTGTCCTTAAGTTTTCTGCAATTTAATTAGATACTTTGGAAAAAAACACAAACAACAAAACCACTTGCCTTAAGTTTATTTTCAGTGTATTATATGGCAATATAATCAGGAACACCTTTGTCCTTGTAAGAGGAAAGCGCTTAATTTGCCAGACATGAACAATAGACAGTCCATTTCATTCAAGAAATGTTAGTCATTTGAACCATCCCTTATTCTGTTGCAGGAATATAGATGCCAGTAATAATCGCCACTGAGATCAGTGCTTGATACCACTTAGGAACTAATAGGAGAAGAAAAGGGACTATTGCTGTGGTTTAGCCCCGGCAGGCAGCTAAGTGCCACACAGGCGCTCGCTCACTCTTCTGAGGTGGGATGGGAGAGAGAATCAGAAAGGAAAAAGTGCGAGAACTCACAGCTTGAGATAAGGACAGTTTACTAAGTAAAGCAAAAGCTGCACACGCAAGCAAAGCAAAACAAGGAATTCATTCACTGCTTCCCATGGGCAGGCAGGTGTTCAGCCACTTCCAGGAAAGCAGGGCTCACCACACGTAATGGTTTCTTGGGAAGACAAACGCCATCAATCTGAACATCGCCCCCTTCCTCCTTCTTTGCCCCAGCTTTTATTGCTGAGCATGATGTCATATGGAATGGAATATCCCTTTGGCCAGGCTGGGTCAGCTGTCCTGGTTCTGTCCCCTCCCAGATCCTTGCGCACCCCCAGCCTCCTTGCTGGCAGGGCAGCAGGAGAAGCAGAAAAGTCCTTGGCTCCATGTTAGCACTGCTCTGCAGCAGCTAAAAACATCAGTGTGTTATCACCACTATTTTCATCAAAAATCCAAAACAAAGCATTATGTGAGCCTCTACGAAGAATATTAACTCTGTCCCAACCAAAACCATGACACCTTTTTAAATTTGAGTCTAGCTTTAGCAGGGAGAAAATATTGATGGCTTTTCACAGTTGAGACTAAAACCTGACCTAAAACCTAGTCCTGCTAGGCAAGAGATGATAAAAGGTTTGACTTTACATGAGACAGATATGGGATCATGGAAGTATCATGCGATTCTCAAAAGTTTACATTTTATGGCGGTCTCAGATTTTTATTGACTGATTTAGGACCAGAAGATTTCATTCATGTTTTTGGAATTTACTGCAAGAAAATGGAGAATGATCCTTTCAAACACAATCATAAGTTAATAGGGAACAATCTAGTGAAAATATTTTATCTTACCTTTGCTGTGTGTTTCAAGAACATAGCACTTTGCAGTTAGGTCTCATTATTTAGCTGATAAAAAATCAGGATAGAAAATCACAAATTAGTAAGTAATATCATTAGAGGTGTGCTCTTTTCTGCCAGTGACCATCTGAAGCACAACGGAAGAAAACTAACAAAACCACCCCCATGCAGCAGTGCATATAGGTATCCCAATGACTATTAGGACTGATTTATGGAGTTTTTCATGCATCTCTGTGGCCAAGAAAGAGCAAACTGAAACTGTTTCATTGTTATTTCTCAAATAGCCTCCTCAAGTCTTGAAGATGTAACAGTAAGTGAAGCTTCTCACTTTAGTGAGATTTTGTTAAAAAAAAAAAACAACACAGAATTGATCAAATGGAAATAAGAGGGTCCACTGTATTTTGTTCTTTTTCTTAACAGGTAAACTTCAATAGCTTTAAAAAAACTTCATATCCTGCCTGATTTTGTTATACAGAAAAACTTTCAGTGGGACTTTTTACATCACTATCTGCACCAATTTGGTTTTACAAATTCAATTAATATCAACCTGATTCAGGCCTACATGGTTTTAAAAGTATTATCCTAGAAAACATATCCTAGAAAAATGAATCATATCAAAGCCTGAAGGTGAACAGCAGACTCATCTGCATATAGTCATCATGAAAATAGCTGTCCTTAAACTATACTTTCTGTGTTAATCTGTTTCTCATCTGCATCATTACAGTTCTTGCCAGGGTGGAAAAATCTTTAAATATATTTTTTTCACTATTTACCTGTATAATTCAGTGGTAACCATAAGACTAGAGAGGACAGAAGTAATTTAAAACAGAACTGAAAAAAAAAAAAAAAAAAAAAAGATGATTATGAGGAATGCAGCAGCAACAGTCTCCACCACAATTATGGAAGAAAGTTGGTTTTGCCACAGGCATCTGTTTGGAATCCAAAAACCCAGAAGTTAGCTCTGTGGTTTTATGTACTGGTTCTGCTGCAAAATTCCTCTGAGATGTTGGTTAAGTCACCTGGCCTGTCGTCTATGCCTTTCTTTACCTATCATATGGTGATAATAACGCTGATTTACTTCACAGGAATGCTGTGAAGATTAATCAGATTCCTCAAAAAGCAAATGCGAAATATCATCTACATACAGCGGAGAAATACTTTTTTTTTTTTCTCCAACACAGACTGTTAATTATCTGCAAAATTGTGCTTGGCAAACATTTGATCTGAAACTTTGTAGATAAGGTTATGGTTTGTTTTGTGGTTTTTTTTTTTTTTTTTTCCTCCTACAATTCGTTTTTTCTTTTCCCTTTCCTTCAAATACTGTAAACCAAGGCAATTTCTAATGCTAACCTTGCATTGCTGCATAACTTAAAATTAACTTTTAATTAGATTAGATATTGACCTAGTGGCTATGTTGTACCTTAATAATCTTTGCATTTAATCTGTTAAACATTTATAAATTTCATGTAGGTGATTCATCACAGATTTACAGAATTCTGTGAGTGGGGTAGTAAAAGTTCAAATGTTCATAGTATGGTTAATTATCAAATTATGCTGAGTGTTTGGAGAAGTTCTTTGCTATATGTAAAGGAAAGTCAGTATAATGGGAAGTACTGTTATGTGTCTGAATATTTTGCTGTCTGGATGGCAGACAGCCTCTCCACAGCACAGTTAAAAGCATGTTACTTAATCTGGAGTACATCCAGTGCCATGAGAAGTTGGAAAGTTCCCACATTCACCTGCCAATGTAAAAAAAAATTTAACAAATGATTATCCATTTGTTGAATATCTCTAACTGAAATGCCCAATTAGGACCTGGGGTTTTGTTTGTTTGTTTATTTGTTTGTTTTGTGTTTTTTTGTTTATTTGTTTTCAGAAGTGAGAACACACGGTCTTTGGTGGTAGCAATATTTATTTACATCAGCTGAAAATATAAAAAAGTTCAAGAGAGAAAATAGTTCCACTCACTTCTATTCACAGTTGAGCATCTAGTCCACCAAAACTAAATGTAATCATATGTGTATGTTGTTGCCTAATATGTCTCTTCATGTAGATGTAAGGATAGCAAGCTGATACATGTCAGCTATATAGAGTCCCAAAATTTTCCTGATATATTTTGCAGAGAAGAATCATATTGATTCCCTGACCATGCCAGTTTGTTTGTATAACTGAAGTGAGAAGTGTTTTTTTGGGTATTCTGGCAGGACTTCATCCAATTATTAGCTGTACATTATTTTGAAGAAAACCATTCCAAGGAGATGAAAGTATATATTTAATATCATGCAAGTAGATTAGATGTCTGCTTAACATCAAGAAAAGGCATTGGAACTACAATGAGTAGTCATGCATACTATTTTTATTTCTATAAAATTTCAAATATATGCTCTTTTAAAACAGAACTCTTCATGTGATTATTTTCATTAGCTTTAGGATAACATGAAAATAGAAAATTCCAAGAATCTGGGAATTGTATATAAAGAGTTATCTGCAACATCTTGATAAGATACGGAAACAAAAGCGAAGTTTTCACTGGCCTCAAAAATCATGCTCCCACTTTTTGAGCAAGACTGATGTTCCCAAACAAGGGTTTTCATAATCCAGTTAGTTTTTCAATGCATGGAAGCTTCTACTCTGGAAAATATTGTTAATATAATCTTTACTGAAGTACACTACTTAGTAATTTATTCATATTTGCATTTATGAGTTTCTCAAATATCTTTGTCATATCTCAGGTCTTATTAAATATTTCTGAACATTCTAAAGCTTTCTGGAAAACAGATCATGAGCTTTTAAATCATTTTACAGTCATCACAATGCAAGTATAGCTATCATATTTTTCATGACATTTCATAGCACTCAGTCTGATGGTATAATAATGGTAACATATAATTATAGCAAGTGCATTTCCCTTTTAAAAATCCAGAATACCCAGGAAATCCCTATCTAGGTAAAGGAGACCCAGAGTTAGGAGGGGGACTGTTTTGTTTTCTTTTCTAAACATTACATAATATGTGTTTTCACTCTACAGATATAGAATTAATAGTCAGTTAAAAATGTATTGTTTTAGAAAAGGAATTCCTGTGATCTGTGTCAGATTATTAAAACATGCATTATGACCTATTATAGGGTCTGTTTCCCCTTCCCTTCACCTTCCTCTCCAAACCACAAGCGC
This sequence comes from Chauna torquata, assembly GCA_013399475.1. Taxonomy (NCBI): domain Eukaryota; kingdom Metazoa; phylum Chordata; class Aves; order Anseriformes; family Anhimidae; genus Chauna; species Chauna torquata. Next base: position 16,090 of record VXAL01004499.1, read on the forward strand.
ATGACTGTTATTTTGGAACAATTTATCATATTTATGGAATGATTATACTGAATTTTGCACTACTAAAAACTCAGTACAGAGTAAAACACAGAGATTAGTTTTTGATAAGAAATCTTGCACTAGTTGAGAGATGAAAAAAATAATTTTTTTGATAGCCTTCATCTAAAGGCATCAATATCAACAAAAGCATTCATAATTTCATTGTGTTTTAAGTGAGGCCTTGGTCCTTAGAGGTTGATTAGAGGTTGACTTAGCATCTTTTTTTCTTTTTTTTTTTTTTAGTATATTCTGCTTGTTTTCTTTAAGCAGTTGGCTATTACAGCAAATTATAATTGTGCTCTATTTCCTGAATTGTACAATATACTTTTTTAAGGGAGTACGTCTTCATCATAATTAGTTTCGTGCATCTGAAACAAAAACAGTATCCACTCTAGCCACTGAACACTAGCATCCATCTACCATGGAATATCTGAACCAAGGAAGTACAGTACTTTTAACAACAAAGAAAGATGATGCTTAAGGAACCTATTGCTCTGAACAATAGAGTACAAAAATTAAGGAAAGCTCATCATTAACTTATACATTTTAATCTCTTTTCTGAATTGGAAGTATGGGTGTGTTTTATGGCTCTGTTTTCCAGTCCAAGGTGTTTTATTAGTAAGTCATTGTGTGTAGAATACTCTTTCCCAGCTAAAGAACAAGCTTTAGAAATGCCTGATCTATTTTTAAGGAGTCTCTACAATTCATTTAAAGCTTGGATTACACATCAGAAGAAAGTTTTTATATATGGTCCTTGAGAATTCTAGGTTGATTATTGTACAATGTAGAAAATAAAGCAGGATATATTTTTCCATTTTTTTTTAAACCAATTTTATCTATCATTACAGCACTAACAGTTTTTTTTAATCTTTTTTTTTTTACAATACTTTTTTTTTCTGATCTATTACCTATGGGATACTCATCCTGAAAAGCTTGATTATATCAATTACCTACTACTTTAAAAAAAGTATCAGAAAGGTGTATAATGTTTAATTTTTCACTATTCTTCAGTAAAATGAAAAACATAGCTCTGTGTTTACTCATGAATGGAGACAAATTTTTGACAATTTCAGACTGACAGGTGATATTTTCAGAAAGTTATGAGTGACTGAAGAGTTAGACTATACTGGCTTCTGTTGCCTAAGGTCAGCAAATAATAAGCAGAAATTATTCAGTATGGATTCAGTTAGTTTCCTGCTTATGCTCTAACTTGACTCTGGCATAAGACATATTGACATATCTGGTGTACTTGACAATAAATGCAGGTTTACCTACTTTTCATTTGGGTAATGCCATGTTTATCTGCTTCCTATATACAGGGAACAAGAGTTTGCTCATTCTTTAATTTCCTAAGACACTGGCTGCTCTTAGTTTTGTTAATGGGCAGCACGTATTCACCATATTCTGTCCCAAACACAACCCTTATTTCTATCAGCACCTACTGTGAAGCAAAAATGCAGGAATCTGGCTCTCCTAAGTAAATTCAGGGCATTTATCTCTAGAAGTGTATTCTTCATTGCTTAGTTAAGTTTGATTCAACTTCTTACCTATCTTGACAAGAAGGAGAGGTCAGTCCTCTATGACCACTACCCATGTGAAATGTTAAAAGCCATCATGTCTGAGTCACGGAGCAGTACTTTACATCTTCCAAGATGGAACCCCCTCCCCCCCCACCCCACCCC
>VXAL01004499.1:39368-67621 GCA_013399475.1 Chauna torquata
CTATCCAAGTTGTTTAGATTTATTTCTCTTATAACCCTTCATCTTTTTTTTTTTTTTTGAGAGCCTGATTACCTAATAGCATTTTAAAAATACTTTATTTTTATTTATTCCACTATATTTAGTCTGTAGTTTGACATTTATACTCCTATATGTAATTAGGGTACAGAAATAGTTCTATATACAGTTCTAATATGAAGATTGCTGGAACTTTGTTTGGGTTTTAATACTTTATAAATGACAAAGTGTTTTCACTCGCTTCTTTTCTCTCTTCTCTTTCCATTTCAGAATATATGACACCAGGTTGTTTGCACTATGTGTATAGACTAGGCCAAAACCATTACCCAGTTTTTACTTGGTAAGGCAAACATACTTTCAAAGGCAAATTTTTAGTTCAAATGTTAAACTAATTTAAAGCTGTAAAGTCAATCAGCGTGCGGACTTAGAGACAAGACGAATAGATAAAGGAAGTGGCTTGTTCCAGTCTTCTGATTTCAGAAGTTAGGCAACATCTATTTCATTACCTTACATCTTCTAATATAGAAGATGGTCACAGTAAACTTTTGGATTGGCCTCTTAGTATCTTAGTGCTCCTTAAGAGTTATCCCCCTACACACAATTCAGTGTTAAAAAGCTGCTTTTTCAGTCTTTGTTGTTGCTAAAATTCATGCATATGAATGCATGATTGAATGGTCCTTTTACAATTAATAAGACTGCTTCCTCGAACCACTAAAATACATATACAATTATTTACAGAACCAGAGCTATAGTCACTGCATATTTTTAGTGGAGGAGCGCAACTTAATCTCTGAAGAACACAAAAATCTCTGAGTGTGTAAATAAAAGTATATGTGACTGCTTCTGCACTCAGTTTGATAAATTCCAATTTACTTTTAATCAACACTGAAATACTGATGTGATGTGTTGCATGGGAATTATAATTTGATAAATGGGCATATTTTAGGTTCCATATTGAGTCCAGATGGTTGCACATTCTTTAATATTATCTATCCATGTGGCATTTGCACATTTGTGTATCTCAGTCTTCCTCTCATTTATATTTAATGATGGATTGAATCCAAACAATACAAGATGTTCTTCAGCATGCTAAGCTTCTGTTAAGTGGACTGATAGTCAGGTCCTTCTGCACAGGATCTTCTTTCTTTCAGGGTGCTCTATTCCAAGACAATCAATCTTCATTTGAAACACTTTTATTGATATTTCATGTATAAGCAAATGATAACACAAAGAGCCTCCCAGTTATCCAGGCAGGAGTCTGATTTGATAAGTGTGTGCAACATCCATGCTAGGCTATCAATTCCATTAGACATCTAAACAGAAGTTATAGTTTTGTATATATTATCATTTGTGGAACTGTATATGGTCATAAAACCAATCTGCAATTTTCAATAAACTTGGAGTACACAGATTATTCAGAAAGCCCTTCCNTTTCCTTTCCTTTCCTTTCCTTTCCTTTCCTTTCCTTTCCTTTCCTTTCCTTTCCTTTCCCTTCCCTTCCCTTCCTTTCCCTTCCTTGGAAAGCTGAAGAATTTCAGATTGTCCTGCTGGTTTTGTTTGTCACATCTTCTCACCTTCATTGCCCCCTATTTCTAATCCACTGATAGGATAGCTGTTTTCTTTTTGCTGAGGAAATAGAAGAATAATTAGTTGGATTCCCACCAACGAATTCAATTAACTGAGATAACAACTTCTTCCCTCAGGTCAGGAAGTCCTGTGAGACACCAGCTGAACTTTACTCTTCTAATGGAAGAAATATCATATTCACTTGCACCGAATTCTGAATTTGTTGGTAAACATAAAAAAGAGAATTAGCAAACAATAGCTTTTTTGTGTGTGTTTTATTGCCTTAATAAATCAGTGCTTCATACTGTGGGTTCACAATGTTATCATTTTCACTGCTCATTAGACTTGTGCTGTGCAAACATAAGTAGTCTCTGTAACCTTGAGTGATGAAGGAATCATTCTTTATGTAGTCACTTTAACCAGTTTTTTGAATTTAGAGTTTCTCGCTTCAAATGTGTCTTGGTATTGGTTTCTCATTTGAGAGAAACTTCATTGCCATCCCACACATCTGTCATTATTGCTGTCATTATTCTATTACATGGATGAAAAAAGTTTATGAAACACTGCTGAGAACAATTAAGCTTTATTAATAAAATATGGGATCTTTTGTTAAATATCTTTTCTCCATAATATATTTCATTGTTTTTCACTGGAAAAGCATAGATTTCATCGCTTTACCCTCTCAGTTTCAGGTCAAAAAGTTCCAATTTTAGATCATTAGTTCATGTAATTTAAAGTTGATGAATTTAGGAAGTTCAGTACACACATCTGCTGTTTTGGGGGAAGTTTAATGTGTATGATTTAGCTAGCTTTTACCATATTTATATCTAAACCATATTCTGAATCATCATTAATTAATATGGGCTACTTCTGGAAAATTGTTTGGAGGTAATCAGAAGTTCCACGTTATTTTATTGGAAATATTCCTTAAATCAAAAATTATGTTAACTTCTATTAGATACAATGAAATTAGAACACAGAATGAAGTAAATATTGATGAATAGTAGTGGAGATTTTTTTCAACATTACAACACTTACTTCTTCTGGTCTACCATAATTTATCTTCACAAATAGACTTGACAGTCTACAGTCTATCAGTATTGTTCCCAACACCTATCATAAATTTCTTTTATTTTAGATAGAACCTCTCAAATCGAAACAGTAAGATTTAGAATATGGTGTAAAATTAGCTTTATTAGATAGATTTATCTGTAGTAAATGTTCAGTAGGAATTTTCAGAATTCCACATTTTGCATCCGATGACATTTTAATGGATTTTTCTTGGTCAGAAAAATGGAATGGACCCTTCCACAGGATCGATTCCATTTTCCATTAGCTCAATTTCAGGATGCTGTCTTCTTCACTTAGGTACTTAAGACAAGGGTAAAACTTCAAATGAAGATTTTAGAAATCCTATTGATAGCTGGGTCTTGGTCCTTATTGTAAAAGAAGCACATTACCTCTCAACTTTCCAAGAACAGGGCTCTATGTTATTCACATATCATAGGTATCCAAATTTGGAATCAACTTTATTTACAAATTATATTGAATATTTATGATTGTATCTTGAGCTGATTTGAATTATACATTTCTTACAATCCGTTGCTTTTTTTTGAGAAAATTTCTATAGTTTATGCATCTTCAGAATTGCTTTTTTTTGTGATTCTTCTTACATTGTTTTACAGCATCTATTATTTGCAAGACTGTGTTTTGTTAACTCTGTGATTGTGTGATTCTTTACCCATAAAAATGAATTTCTAATTTTTCTTTTCCTTTCTTTTTTCTTTCTTTCTTTTTCTTTCTTTCTTTCTTTCTTTCTTTCTTTCTTTCTTTCTTTCTTTCTTTCTTTCTTTCTTTCTTTCTTTCTTTCTTTCTTTCTTTCTTTCTTTCTTTCTTTCTTTCTATTTTACAGGGACAGAAAGCCAAATTAGGAATGATAGGAGTATAATTATTTCTAAACAAAAGTAGTAAGCATTTAGTATTTCTAATGCGGTTAATGTTGATAGCAATTGCTTGCCTACTACAAAATAAAGAAACCAGCTCAGCAGCCTCCTTCTTATTCCTTTCTCACTGATGGAATACCATTTAAGATATGACTTACAGTATTGCAGCTACTATTCTTACCTGCTTCTCTTTCTTTCTCTGTTAGTCTTTCTTTCCTGTGCATGGAAATTTCATCAGCAATCCTTATCCAAAGTCAGCTAATCTCTTGGACCTTTTCAACAATTCTGCAGGAAGCATTAGGAGTTGTGGCTTGGAGACTAACCAATTTAGTCCTGTAGTCCTTGTCATCTGAAAAGAGATGGAAGAAACTTGAAGGTTTTGCATGTATTTGGCAACTGTTGGTAAATCTGTTTGAACATGGCATTGGCAAAGAAACATGGGTGAAAATATGGTTCTGTTGAAACAAATGGCCAAATTTCTATACATTATATGGAGCAAAAGATATGCTTGAAATTTGCTGGACACTTTCCAGAATCTAAAAATGAGTGTGTAAAGGTGAAAAGGAGGCAATATTTTACGTTGTAAAGTTTTTCATTTTGTGGCAATGGGCCTGGTGTCTGTCTGCTGTTAATATTAATTATGGAATAAAATTAAGTATAAAAGTCCATGAATTACATGATGAAGTTCAGGACAATGGGTTTGCATATCTCAGTTTATTAGAATCTGTTAAAAAAAAAATCATGATCAAGATCCTCAGAGTCTAGCACCTCAGATGGGAAAGAAAAACTGCTTATCTCTGAGGTAATTTTACATACAGAAATAAAGCTTAGGATACTTTGTGTAGAGGAGGAATGATCTTAGAATGGAAGAATATGGATCTGTTCTTGATTTCAACAAGGTGTTTACTCCAGCTTCAATAACCTGTATTCTGAACCAGCAACATTCAGAATTTTTCAGTGCAAACCTTTTTAAGGGCTAGTTGCCTTCACATTATCTTTCTTGAAGGGCTAAGCAAGAACTAACTCAGGGAAAATGAAGGGTTTCCACAGCAACTAAGTGAAAACTTAAGGGTCGAGACATTATTTAAATTGTACATATAGGTATCTTACTATGCCAAAAGAAGAAAGTTAATAGTGTTAAAAAAAAAAAAATACTCTAAGAAAAATGGTATAATAATATTAGAAAACAGGTTCAGTAAGCTAAAGAACCAGCAAATGTTTTTTAAAAATTGAGATGTATTCTCTATGTCATGTTTTTGTTTCTTTGTCTTTATTTTTAATTTGTTTGCTTGTTTTTATTACAATTTTGTGTCCTTTCAAAGTTCTTTCTTTTGATATGATATAAGCTTGGGGTCAACTGGAATAATTTCAACTGCTCTGAAGTTGCAAAGCTTCTCCAAAGAAAAGCCCTTTGACCTCTAAGGAATGCAAAGAGAGATACAGGATATTTCAAGTATTCCCCCATTTAAACTTGCCATTCAAACAGCACAAATCAAAGGATTTCTGTCCCTGAGGAGTTGTCATGTTGAAGGCTGTGTCAAAAGGTAATATGCAAAAAATCCCGTAGGAATCAAGAAGGTATGAGTTTTAAAGGAAAGATGACCACATTATTAATTGTATCTCCATAATGATACTCGTCTTAATAGCTAATTATTTTATACTAGTGTTTATTTTATACTATACTATTTTATACACAGATCTGAGAAATACATCAGCCACACACTTTCTTAGGCTATGGCGACAAATTTATTATTAAAAAAATTATTCCTATTCAGTGAGAGTTACACTGTATCAACATCTTGTGATAATTAGAAAGAAAGAGTACCTGAATGACTTATTAAAACCTACTGAGACTAGCAATAATGAGATAACTAGTTAGTATTATATAAATATTTCCACATTCCAGGATAATCCAGGGAATGTAGTTTTAGCAATACCCAGGGAATATACTTACAAACTGTAAGTAAAATCCTACAAAAACAGTCATTAAATCTGGGCATATTAACTGTATTTCCACCCACAGAAATATGGATTTCTGCTCAGATTTCATCTTTTCTCCAGCCAGAATAAGTTCTTCCAAAATGTATTTAATTCCCTAAACTATGCAAGTTTTTTTTTTGTTTTTGTTGTTTTGTGTTTTTTTTTCCAAACCAATATGTATTTTTTTGTTCATACCATTAGCCTTTTCTCTAGGCCATTCCTTATCTGTAGGTGTGTTTGTTCATTAACATGAATCTTACTGGAAAAATTATACCATATCAATCAAAGGATTTTTCTTTGTTACTAAGAGACCAAGTCAAATTCACATGTTCAGAAGGATCAGTCAAGCCTATCAGAAGCCTATTGAGGTAGAAGAATCTGAAGGGAAACATTTTGCTCTTAGAGCCTCTGTCTGTTATACTAGAATTTTTTTATTTTTTTTTTTTCTCTAATTCCTTTAGGAACTGTCAGCTATAAAAAGTGGCCTGATTGACACAAAGTCTGTAAGTATCTTTCAGTTCTATACAGAGAACTTTGTTTCAATGTTATACAAGGTCTTTTATGCCATCAATCTAACACATTAGATTTTATTCTTTTCTGTACAAAGACTGACACCCTATCTATACATATTCTCCCACTCAGCTGGAAGTTGCCTGTGCCTTATCACTTAATATTTTGCTTCACAGAGTTGTGTCTGTTTTCCAAGGACAATTTTTCCTGCTAGTTAAACTTATGTCATATATTGAGACAGAAAATTTGATGAGTGGATAGTTCAGGAAAAGGAGAAGAAATTTAAGTGAACAGACTGTTTGGTAGCTTTCAGTGTTATTTACACAAACAGGAGCCCTACTATTTCCTTATAGTAGAAAACAGCGAATGTAATTGAGACCAATATGTACTTCTGTCATTGAAATTACAGAATTCAAAAGATTTTACAGGTGTGCAAAGCATATTTTGTTTAGCAAGCACAAACAATGAATTGTGTCCATCTAGCAGTAGCTTTACCTCTGATGTCAGTTCTCATATTAACAAGAACAAAATGATGATATAAGTAGACACTGTTGAAGAAGGCATCCCAAAGAATTCTATCAGGGAGTTTCTAGTTACTTAAGAGTACAAGAATGTACCAGTTCAGACCAAGGGTCTGTTTAGACGGATAGCCTGTCTCTGGCAAGGAGTATCACTTGCCAGATTGGATTTCCAGAGAAATCTGATGGACTAGGTTAAACAAAATGTTGTATTTTGCCAATATACAGTATCATCATCTAAATTGAGAATAGGCATTCTAGAGAATTATTCTTCTGACCTACTTCAGCCATTTGTTGGAGACCAACAAGCGCATGGCTTTTGACAGACAAAGGCAAGCTGGGAGTCAAGGATGAACCCAGCACATGCAAGGCAGTGCCCCTCCCAGCTGGGCACAATCCCACAGGCTCTAAGCAGGATGAGTGTAGCAGGGATGGTGATAGCTGCTGGTCCTATTGACAGTTCAGTAATCATCACACAAACACAAGAAAACAAGTCAAGTCTGAGTTTAGTTTAGGAAAATCCAAATGAGTGAGGATCAGCAGAAGACAGGGCTGAGTGCAGAGCAGATCTACAGAAGAGCTCAAGTAGGGACTGGCACAGGGGCAGGGCGTGGAGGGGGGCACAATTTCAGGTGAGGCTGACTGGGGCCAGTAAGGCATGTGGTTTCATTCAGAGTCCAGACACTATTTTAGAATGATATCATTTATGCCTTGAAAATATCTGTTTCTTCTTTGTGATTGTAAAGGAATTCCAGCTAATTGAAATGTGTCTAAATTTGTGCTGTTATGTTTAATAGGGTTTTGTGGTCTTTTTGCACTATTTTGTCTAATTTTCTTTGAACTCATAGTCTTTATGCCATGTGACAGAGTTCAACAGTTAAACTATGCATGTCTTTCTTTATATGTTTTGAACATGACACCTGCTAGTATATTTTAGTCACCTTATTCTTTAATTTGAAGAAACAATGAACGATAGTTCCATATTCATCTTTATTCACGCAACACATGATTTTATAGACTTAAACATATTACAGACTTAAACTTCACAGTCTTGTCTTTTTCAGTCTAAAAGATTCTTGTCTATTTAATTATTCCCAGTAGAGAAGCCAGTCAAAGCTTTGATCTTCTCTGTTACCCTTCTCACGGTCCTTTCTAGTTCTTACTATTTCTGAGATGAAGGGATCAGAACTAGGCTTATTGAGAAAATAAGGATGTTCATCATGTCTGGCAGTCATTGTTAATTGTCTATCTATTACAAACTTAGATGTTTAATAGCTGGCACCTGGGCACCTATGTCTGTTTTAAAGCAAGGTAGTACCACAGTGCTACCTAGGATCAGAAAAAAAACAAACAAACTATAAAACATAAAAAAATATTTATTAGTAAGTGTTGTGGTTTAACCCAGCAGGCAGCTCAGCACCACACAGACGTTCGCTCACTCTCCCCCCCGACCCAGTGGGATGGGGATAGAATTGTAAAAAAAAATAAAAGCTCGTGGGTTGAGATAAAGACAGTTTAATAGGACAGAAAAGAAAGGCAAAATAATAGTGATAATGATAATAATAGTAATAGTAATAATAAAAGAATATACAAAACAAGTGATGCACAATGCAATTGCTTACCACCCACTGACCGATGCCCAGCCTGTCCCCGAGCAGCAGTACTCCCCCCCCTGCCCCTGGCCAACCCTCCCGGTTTTATGGTCCCATGTGATGTCACATGGTATGAAATATCCCTTTGGCCAGTTTGGGTCAGCTGTCCTGGCTGTATCCCCTCCCAGCTTCTTGTGCACCCTCAGCCTCCTCGCTGGCTGGGTGGTGTGAGAAGCTGAAAAGTCCTTGGCTCTCTGTAAGCACTGCTCTGCAACAACTAAAACATCAGTGTATTATCAGCATTACTTTCCTCCTAAATACAAAACAGGGCACATACCAGCCACTATGAAGAAAATTAACTCTATCCCAGCTGAAACCGGGACAGTAGGCCAGAATGTTGCAGATATATCAACACTCTTGAATGAGCAGATTTGGAAAAACAAACAAACAAACAAACAAACAAACAAGCCTTTTTCTGGTTTTTGTTTGTTTTGTTTTCTTTTCTTTTTACTTATTTGTTCATGAAATTTACAGAAAACTGAGTTTGAAACTCACTGCTATACTCTACAGGCAACAAAATACTTTTAGCATCCAGGAGGAAGGCAGCCTTTTCCTCAAATTTTCCTATTGTACGTTGCACATGTCTGGTGTCAGCCTCCAGAATGTTATCAAATAATAATCTCAAGTAGGTGAACAAGTGTATCCTGGCTACTCTAGTTGCAACTAAGGAGAGGAAACAAGACAAAATGTTTATCTGCCATTCCACATTTTGCTGCGGCTATATTATCTGCTCTAAGGCAAGCAACAAAGTCTGAAACAGTACAGAAGAAAAGATGTTTTGCCATCAATCACTGTGACATTTGAGATAACTAGGGGAAGGACAGAAATCATAGGGCTTTAATCATTTCTCAGTAGACAACAGAGGTTTTCATAAGTCTACTCACTATAGATCTGCATCTGCTTAAAATACTGTACACCAAAAATCCCTAATAAATTAAATTTAAAGATAAGGCACAGAACTTTAACTCTTTGGCAGCCATGACCATGCTTCCATTCCATAACTGACACCGATTCTGCTGTCTAAATATTGCAGCAGCTACTGGGACTAAAATTGTGTTGTTTGATAGAATTTATTGAAAGGAATACAGGGAGGTAAAATGCAAAAGCTATTATTATAGTCTAGAAATCTTTTTCTTCATTGTCCATTATGTCCAGGCCTCCAAATGGCCATGTAAAAGTGTATTCACCTGGCCTTAATTAGAACTAGCACATCTGAAGAAAAGTATCATTTTTCTTATCATTAGAGGATTATAATGTCTGGTGTCTCCTCAGTTCTTGGCTGAACTACCTCTATGGGATGGTCTGATGTGATAAAGGAGACATGCTTTGCGCCAGACCCTAAACTGACACAAACTGAAAAAAAAGTCTACTCTCAGAGAAAAAGGAGTTTTCACACTGAAAGGTATTCTGAAACTATCAACTTCCTCTTGCTGAACTGTAAATATGCAGTCATAAACTGGGAGACACATGTAGATGTAGTAAGTGAGTATTCAAGCTGGAAAATATAAAAATGTATTAAAATTCTTAGCATTCATTTATATAGATCTAGATATGCATTTAGGATGTTTTTTTTTTTAAACTAACTGTTTTCATTGCCAATGAAAAATATTTTGTCTTGCATAATGAGATTAGTTTCATTATTAACTCACTTTCAATAACCAATTCCTGCCAATGGTCAGTTATTTCCCATTCTTAAATGTTCAAGGATGGAATAAAGGAAGAGGAGTCATTCTGTCATCTGCTAAAGAAATTATTCACACACTTTCTTAGTATCACAGAAGCACCCATGCAACCACTTAGATCTCATAGTCTCTCTCTATGATAATACTAACATTTTTCTAAGAAAATATTCACACTCCTAGCAGTCTAAACCTCATCACAGCTTCTGTTACAAACTCTTGGGAGGAAACAGAGAAGAAACCAGCAATGTTCTTATTTCCCTGATGCAAGTTAGACATTGTCAGTAAATAAATGAGGAAGTAGATATCTAATCAACATATAATTAATTACAATTTGTGCATTGAATGACAAGTATATGTCCAAGTAATTTTTTTTCATATATAAAGATTTCATACAGATGTAGAGTAATTTCCCTGAACTTTTATTAATAAAATTTGCTTAGAATAGATAGCTCTTATAAACATTACGGTTTGAAGCTATACAGCTGGGAAAATGTCTTGTCTTAAGAAGATTTAAGTAATTAAAGATTTTTTTTTTTTTCACAGAGAAGAAATTCATATATTGTGCAAAGTTAGCATTGTTTCTCAGATTTTAACGTGCTTTGTCTCATGCTTCACAACACACTTTTGTCATTGTGTTATCAGCCTAGCACATGATATGTAACATTTTCTAGCTTAAGTGATGTGATTTAGGAAAACATATGCAAAATAGTCTTCAAAAATCAATTATACAGTAGTATAATACTGATTTTGCAATATTAATAAAGGTCCTAAGAGACAGCTCAGTTAATTTTGCCCCAAATATAGTAAATTTATCCTCATGTATTATACATTGTTTAAATTTGTGTAATATAAATAATACATAGCAGCTAATAATTTATTTATAAGAAATAAATATAATTTCCTTTTCTTGTGTAGTCTTAAGCCACATATTGTTATTCATATATTTCAGTTATGCCAATTAGCTACACTTGTTAGGTGTAATATGTGCAACATATAAAAATTATTTCAAGCAACCTTAAGATCTTTCATTGATATTGTGAACAATAATGTTTTATTTAATCAAAACAGTAGCAGATTTCTATGTTATTTCAGACTCTGATTCTGAGTTCACTTCTAGAGTCTTTACATCCCCAGTTAAAATAAATGTACACGCATACACACACATACAGAATGATTCAGCCAATCACATCCAAATAAAAAAGTCATCTCAATAGATGAAATGGAGGAGTTGGGAAAGGAATCCAAGCTATCTTTCATGAAGCAGTTTGTTTTAAGATGTTTTCTGAGCAATAAATGAAGTCTTTATAAATGGATGGATTTCATAAAAATTTGAGGTTCTGTTTGAATAAGTAAACATGTTCATTTAAATCTTATTCGTACTCATCTATATTGATCTTTGGTTTGTAAAATGTAACTTAAGTCTTACAAACTCCATTATATTATAAGATTTTCCTGTGTCCTGGTTTAAATACAATAAAAAAAAAAAAACTTTTAAAATTGTATTTTACCAAATGTGCTTCTACTTATGGAGAAAAACAGGTTTCTAGAAGATTTTGTACATGCTAAGAATTTTATATAACAAGGCTAAGAATATTATACATATATGCATATTTGTTCCACTTTTGCTTTTTGCTAGATTTATTGATATTCTTGATCATATATAGAATTTTGGCACATTACCATTATAAATTCTGCATAGAAAAAATGAACTAGGAATATTTTATCTATAGACTACATTTACAGTAGAAGAGTTGAGGTTTTAAACAGGTCTTTGAGCAAGTGAATGTGATAGGTAATATGATAAAACCCCCAGTGAGGCATACCCTTATCATTATCAATGAGTTTGATCACTTCACTCTATTGTTAGAGTCTTTTGCAGTTCATGAATGGGAATTTATGACTTTCAGACAAAGCATTATTTTTTTCTGATACTCTTTACCATTGTTGAATATGGTCTTAACATTGACCATTCAAGAAAGCAGCAGAAAAGGAGGAAGAAGTAAAGCAGAAATAACCATAATCTTAACACAAACATAAAAAGAAATTATATCTTTAAAAGAGTGAGGATATTTGGGGAGGAATAATATCTGCCCTATGATAAGCTTCCCAATTTAAAAAAAAAAAAGAAAGAAAACTGGATTAATTATGCAACAAAAAGCTCAGGAAGAATCTTCATTCCATACTGCTATGCCAGCCATTAAAAATGATTGCTCAATATGTCCTTTAGAAGGATGAAAAACAGAAGATGCTTACTTGCAAATGCTTTTTTCTAGTTAGTTTGTTTATTTTTGGTTGCTGTTTTTTGTTTTGTTTTGTTTTGTATTGGGGGGGGAGAGGGAGAAGAGTTATTTGAGTTTGGCATTAGAAGAGGTGGGGATAAAAAGCCCAAGGACACGTTTCAGTTGGAATTACAGGATCCTTCACCATGANCTGTCAATCTTAAATCATTTAAAATCACCAACTCAAGAAATTCATTTTAGCAACAGAAAAAAAGCAAGCACAGATGTTCAATACAGGTCTCAATTGCCTTCAGCCTGTTTTTGCCTACAGCCTCATTTAGCATGACTTTCTTAAAAATAACAAAACTATGGTCAAAACATCAGTCTTCATTGACATCAGCTGTTTCTTAGTTTAACCTCATTAAAGTAATACTTTAATAGCTTCTTACTTCTAAGCTTTGCAATGTGACAGCTGGACAACATGCAATATACTCTCCAAATCTGGACCAGTAAATCTTCCACTTTCAAATTCCAACAAGATTTCTTTCAGTACTATAAGACAATTACAGCATAACTTACAAAACTGAAATGCTAATACATGCCATACATATTCAGAAAACAACTCAGGTATCTGGCTGCATTCTCATAAACTGTTTTTCACAGATCAGCAGGGAAAAAGGACATTGTTATTAGAGGTACTATGATGAGGCATGGAATAAGAAAAGAATTAGAGGATTAAGTATAACTTTAGCTGCTACTTGAAGCCTGGCTATGACAGCCATCAGTCTTAAAACCTGACAAAGGTTTTGTTAATTATTTATGATGATAGTGATTTAGTGGTAGATATAGCTGATTGACAACTTTTCTTCTAAACTTTTTTTAAAAGCAGAAAAAGTATGCTTTTTAAAAATGGTGGTAATTGTAAGAAATAGAGCTTTATTTTTCTTTTAAAATGTTAGAAATAGAACACTTCAAAAATTTGAGTTAAAAGAGAGAACAATTATTCTGGTGGTATTCTGTGTAAACTACAAGGCAGTTTTTGTCTGGAATTATACATATATGAAAGAAGAGAGATTGTGCAAGGAGACTTTAGTGTTAAGGTATGCAGACAGATGATGTCCATGGCTTGAAGGTTAGCTGATGGAAGAGAACATGAGAATTTACTGAACATGAAATGAGAAATTCCTGAACATAACAACAGAGTGAGAAGCTCACAAAACAACCTACAGTGTAAGGATAGTACCAGGAGGGTGAGGAAAGGCTGATTTCAGGGACAGTTAAGGGAGACTTGGGCAAATATCACGTGTAATTGGAGGACAGTGTTTTGGAGTCCCACAGAACCTAGGTTAACCTATCAGAAATACCATCTTGGTCTGAGATTACCTAGGTAACCTTATCAGAAATAGCAAATTTGTGTACAGAGGGAGAAAAACTGGGACCAATAGGAAGAAAATAATTAGGGTTGGGTTGTTCATCTAGGAGGAGATAAGGACGAAGAAAAAGAAGGATGGAGGTGGATGAGGAAAAAGCAAGCACTGGAAAATGGAGAGAAAGGGAAATAAAAGGTACTGTTTGGGCATAAGCAGGCTGCTGGTCGGTACAATTTCCTGACTGAGCCCTACACTGATCACCACAAGTTACTCTACCTGCTTAGTAAGCTCTATTCCTAAATGGCTTTTTCTCTCTCTGTGCATGTGTGCACGCGCGCGTGTGTGCATGTGTGTGTGTGTGACTTACAGTGAACTTCAGTTGGACAAGCCAGAAAGTAGATGAGAGGTCAGTGTACCTGCAACTGAAGTAGGGCTATGCACCCCAGGGACCTTAGACTTTAGACCAGCACTGCAGAGACTGGGAATAGAGGGATTTGGATGGGTCCATCCTGTGTTTCATGTGAATGCTGTTTCTGTTCATGTGGATGTTGATAAAGGCATTGCTCTCTGTGTTGATCCATGTGGCCGGCTGGCCACATTAGTCAAGGTTGTGTAACTGTATCTTTGCAATTAGTGCTTGGTCTTGCTTCTGGTCAGGCCTAGAGATTGGCAATCACAGCAGCCACATCTGTGTCATGAAGACTGGAGAAACTCTTCTGGGTATGAGTAAGCTGGGGGTGCACAAGAAGCTGGGAGGGGACGCAACCAGGACAGCTGACCCAAACTGACCAAAGAAATATTTCTTACCATATGACGTTGTGCTGAACAATAAAACTGGGGGGACTTGGCTTTGGGGGCTGCTGTTGTTCAGGGACTGGCTGAGCATCAGTTGGCTGGTGGTGAGCAATTGTGTTGTGCATCACTTGTTTTTTATTCTTTTGTTTTGTTTTGTTTTTCTTTCTTATCAAACTGTCCTTATCTCAACTGAGTTCTCACATTTCTACCTTTTTCAATTCTCTCCACCATCCCACTGCGGAGGAACGAGTAAATGACAGTGTGGTGCTTATCTGCCTGCAGGGTTAAACCACGAAAAATACCAATAGGCACAGAATGAAAAAGGAAGATAAACACATTAGGAGGAAACACCCAAAACTGTCAAATAGCTGTCAAATCACAAACATCACGAATTATGGGACAGAACCCTCTGCAGTAGCAGAACTTCAGAGTTCAGTGTTCTCTAAAAAAACTTAATCCTCTCAGACATCTACCTTACAGATATAGTCTACATAAAATAATTATGAGGATGAAAGAGAAAACTTCTAGAAAGGAAGAAATAAAGAGAATATTTCTCAGGGGTTGTGTCTGACATAAGTCTGCTTTTACGAGTTGTTGTTGCCATTCAACAATTTTAACCATAACCAGCCCTGTCACTCTTCTCAGTCTGCTCTTTGGTATCTCTTCATTCTGATCACATGTGCTAGTCTCTCTTTCTCTCTCTCTGTCATCTTTCTCATGTAAGTCAGTACTCCAAGAAGCTTCAAAAATAGCCATGCTCCCCAGTCTATTCAGGTTAGGAGTGTATATGGAAGATGAAAGGAGACTATTGTGGGCTCAGTAAGGCTTTCTCTTTTAAGGGATCCAGAAGAGAGAAAACTAATGGGAAAAAGGGAGTCTGAGGTAGGAAATCCCTCTTCTCTTTCCCTGATATATCCAAAAATTGCCAAAGAATGGTGGCACTGCCAGAGAATCCCTTAATGGGGCAAAGGATTTAGAAATCTGCAATATCTGAAGCTCATATTTTATTCATGATAATCAGAAACAGAGTACCATGTTACTGTATTTATAAATAAGGATAAATTGAAATGTTCCATTTGTCATGGTGCCTTGAAATGAAATATCCATGCTTGGAAATATATGGACAATGATACATTGTTGGGAGATGTAATCTTGGTGCATCACAAACCAAACAAAAAGAATTGCAGGCAGCCTTGGTTATCAGTGTGGGTGTACAGTGTAAATTGTCTGTTTTTTCAGCAATCATTGAACATTTCAGAAGTAGTCAGTCAAGTAAACTATCTAGGCAACTCTAGTTTCTCATAAATCCTAAAGAACCTGAAAGATCCTTATTCTTTCTGAGGTGCTCCAGTCTTCTGTTTTTTATACAGAAACTGAAACATTTTTTGTCTGCATTTCTGATGCTGCCTCTATCTTTCATGATTTCAAAAGAAACATTTTTTTCATTTTACAGTATTTTTCTTTTTTTTTTTTTTTTTTTTGTGGAAGGTAAAGACCAGTGTTAGTTATCTGGCTTAATTTAGCTCCTGGTTCTAAAGCAGACTTCCTGTAGGACCACATAATGCAGTTAGACTAATTTTATCTCAATTTCCTCCTGATAAAATAAGCATACCAATGTTTCTTTTTCTTTTTTTTTGTCTATTCAGAATAGAACTTTTTTGTTGCATTGTGTTTTACGTTTACAGTAATGTCACAATGAAACTTATGTTTCAGTTGCAATTTTCATTTTTATAATAAAAAGTAGGAAAAGCAACATTTACTTTGTGACCTGAATCTAGTTCCAGAGAACTCAGCTGGAAAACAGCTAGTTCTTTTTAAGTAAGAATAGACTCCGACTTCAGTGGGTGTCTTTTCAATGCAAAGCTTTCTGTTTATTTGCCTGACCCTGAAATATTTTTAAAGTTTTATTTTTGCAATTACACAACTTTTCAGACAAAATTACCAAACAAAAAATATATTTTTTCATCTTGGGAGACTTCTTACTATAAACCTCAGGAGAAAGCTCACAACTGCAAGTGCTGCATTCATCTGAAGGGTAGAAAGAGGACAGACAATTGAAGGTGAAGTCACTGAAACTTTCAGCACAAACATATGAATTAAATATTACAAGGACAAGGAATGTTAGAAGAGACTTGTAAGGAAAAAAAAAAAAACTAATTTTGCTTCTTCATTAAATTACAAGTAAATTCAAAGATTTTGTACTGCTTTTTTGTACTTGGTTACATACCTTAAATTCTGCACCTATTGGTAAAAAAATGATTTTTTCCTCTCTGTATTATATTCTTTTACTCTTTTTAAGTATATTTTCTAGAGACCTGCTGTATACTAGTTGTTCGATGCTGCAGTTAAGTTTATTTCTGTAGAGTTCAGAATTCAGTCATTTTTATTTCTCTAAAATCAACTGCCAACTGGATTTTACTTCTTGAGACAATAACTAAAATAATAAATAGTAATCTGGAAATAAAAGCATAAAAAATAAAAAATCAAAGAATTCAGAAAAACTGCTATGACCATATTGTGGGCCATATGTAAAAGTTACTGCTTACTCTTTGCGTAACTAGAAGCAATAATCTCTTAAGGTGATACCCAGTTTCTGAGGGGAATTGGAGACATTTTTCATCCTCATTATCTTATTCATTCATGCCTGAAATAAATAGTCCATGTGTATGATGAGTATTCTAACTAAAGTCACAATTCTCCCAAGCTTCATTTGTGAAACTTTGATAGAATGTGGACTTTTAACAGGATTTTTCTTTTATTTCATTCTTGGGACAACCAGGTAGAAAGAATTCACCTCAAGACTTTGCTAATTATCAGATGCATTGGCATAGATGGTGAGGATTAGAATCAGTCCTTGTTTTTAAATACAGTTGCAAATCTGTGTCACAGTTTCCACAATTCCACGGAATCACAGAATCACTGAGGCTGAAAGGCAACTCTGGAGATCATCTGGTCCAGCCCCCTTGCTCAGAGCAGAGTCACCTGGAGCAGGTTGCCCAGCACAGTGCCCAGTCAGGTTTTGAATATTTCCAAGGATGGATACTCCACAACTGCTCTGGATGACCTGTTCCAGTGCTCAGTCACCCTCACAGTAAATAAGCATTTCCTTGTGTGCAGATCAATTTTCCTGTGTTTCAGTGTTTTCCTGTTACCTTTTGTCCTGTCACTAAGCAACAATGAGAAGAGCCTGGCTCTTGTCTTCCTTAGTCTCACTCATCATGTATGTATATACACCGCTAAAATGCTCTCCCCCACCCCTCCCCCCGAACCTTTTCTTCATGAGGTTGAACAGTTTATGCTGGCTTAAATTACTCATCATCCTCAGATTATCTTGCTTTCTTGCATTTCTATCATTATGGAATATTCAAATTTGTTCTTGGAAATGAACATTTGGAGACAAATCCTTTTCCTTTCTGTCCTTTTCCTGACAGCTGAACAGCTTAAAAATTATGCAGTTCTTCTGTTGAGGATGTCTCCAAACTGCCTTTGTATAAGCATTTCTGCTGTGATGCTAACATCACCTAAAGGAGATACAGGTGTCCTGAGAACTAAAACTTCATTGTCAGATCATACATAGACAATATGTTTCAGTTAAAACCAGTCTTCTGTAATGTGTATCAGTTTGATAAATCACCTTTTTCTTCATATCAAGTCTCTGACTACCAAATCAGAGACTTCTGCAATACAGTCTATATTTTATATTTAGTCTATATTTTTATTTATTTAGTCTATATATTAGTCTATATCCCTTTTTACTTCCCTAGAATTCTGCTTTCACGTCAGCTTTGAGCCTTTTCCCAATCTAAATGGCTTATACTATCTTATCTTGCAAACTACTTAACCCTAGCCTCTTCATTTTTGCTTATAAATTGCTCCTCTTACATGCACTTACAAGAACTGTTTCAGTGCCATCCTCCCCCATTTTTTCTCCAGTTTTGTTTCCTATTTCTCAAAATGTTACCTTTCTATTAAAATAATTTACAACATAAGGGTTTCTGAGTCCAATAGCCTAGTAGGTATGGAGCTGGTGTAGCTCCATGTCCTCAGGTCCAGCAGATATTCAAGACAGAAGCACACACACACTACTCACACGTGACCATCCACACAGATCAATACAGACAGAAAACACACAACAGTCACACAAATGTGAAGGGAATGAATGGCCTAATCCTGTTGCTTCTCTACAGCTGATTAGGACTGAAGCCCAGTAGCGGACACCAACAGGTACCTCCAGTAGCTAGTCCAGACCTGTGGTCTCCCCAGACCCCCTCGTCCCTTCAGTAGCCATTTTGGAGCAGTGGACCCTCCAGTAGCCAGTCTCAGACTCTTCTAACTCCAGAATCCAGCCCTTAGACCTACAATCTCTCTGATGTCTGGCTCCTAGACCTCTTATTCTACTGCTGGTTACTCCAGTTTAAAGGTTACTAGCATCACATACGTGCACAAAAGGAGCAATTTCACCAAGGAAAATTGCTAGGAATAGAGTTTAGTATGAAGATAGGACAGACTGTGGAGATTAGGAGCACGAGTTGGCCAGACAAGCAACCTGTTTATTCTTGACCAGTCCCTTCATTCTCTTTTTCTTCTGCTCTCCCACACCCATTTCTTCCTGATCCACCTTTATCCCTCCTTTCTCTGGCTTTGGTCCTTTCCCTGTACATCTCATAAGAAGTTTCTCATATTTCTACAACCTCCTTAAAAAATCCCATAATCAATTTTACATGGTCCCCAAATATTTTCCCCTTGCTTTCTGTAATGAGTGCTATACCTCTGTAAAGTTTAACCACTGCAAGATCTTACTGGAAGAACTTTGACTGGCCCTGCTCAGTGGGTTTCACACCAGGAACAATGGACAAATCATTTTCTTTTGTGAATGATTTCAAAATCATGGCCTAGGAGTAGTGAATTCAGTGAACTCCCGCAATGGTTAGGTTGCTTGAGGTCCTTGGCCTGACACTGCTCCTCTGATCCTTGATGGGCCATTGTGTTTATGGTAACTAACCTTTAAACTAATTTCAGTTTAAATAACTTTAAACAAAACAGTTATACTAAGAAACCAGTAATTAACAAAATGTATATTCAGTGAAAGTACATATACTACAAACAGCTGGGATGATTTATGCATGAATAATCTCTATTTAGAAATAGCTCTGCAAGGCAGAATGCTGCAGTGATAGCTCTTTGGTGAAGCTAGTGATGCTACTACAATAAAACAACGGCTTGATAGAATAGTCTGCACAAGAAGTCATTGCTGTCTTCATTTATTTGTTATAATTTGCACAGTATTCAGAGCTGTAGCGTCTGGATAATCAAAATGATACTTTGGCTGGATAATCAAAATTATACTTGTGGAGTATTATTAATAGTTTTTAGGTAGAGAATTAAAAGAGGAATAAAAGAGGAAATAGACTAAGATCATATCCATAAAATCTGTAGGCTATGTGTGCTGGCAAAAACTATCTGCATTTCCACTTCCAGCTTTCCTGGAAATATGCCTGGGAGTAAATTAACAGTTGTGAACAATTTGCAGACTGGGAATCTGAAGGAAAATAGGGAGTTGAATCAAACATACAGTGTAGAAAAATAGAACTTGACGGTCACAAAAGAAATCCAAGATGAAGCAAAGAACAGAGCATACTTTTCTTGATAGACCTTACAGTGATACAGTCTCAGGAAAAAAAAAAAAAAACATCCAACTCGTCCCTTCTTCTAAGGGGGACAAATAAAACAAACTCAGAAATATAATGCAGATTACATTCTGGAAGTACAAACTGTATACTCATATATTTGGATTTTGTTCTGTAAGTGGATTACTATTTTACTATTTAATCATTTTTTAAATAAGATCACTTTTATAAACAATATATCACAGTTTAGGGCACATTTCACACTGTGTTGTGGTGCATTTCTGGTGAAGCATTACTAACTACATTTTTTGCATAATCCCATTACTTCATGCTATGTGATTGACAAGACTTAGATTTTTCTTACATCTTCTTGATTTGAAATGCATGGATGTTCTGCAGTCATTACACTCTTTCAGATTCTTTTTTTTGTATGCTTCCCACTGTGCCACATGAGCTTCATACACCATTACTCAATTAAAAGCTGTCATAAAAAAAAAAAAAAATTATATTTAGCCCTCAATCACTTAGATGGAGGTTGGGAACCCACGCATAAATGTCTGTGCATTTCAAGAACACAGTGCATGGTTTCTTCCTTAGCAAAAGACTTATTTATTAAAAGTAAATTAATAAATAAAATGCAGAAAACCAATGAAACCCAGTATCACAGTTAATTATAGGCACCAGCAGCATATATTTTAACCAAAGAATGTAGAGAGATGCTTGCTACTCTAATAAAATGTTCCTGAAGAAGGGTGTCCTGAGACAAAATAAGACAACAAAATAAGCTGTTTTTTTTTTTCTTAAAGCAGGCAGGCACTGAGAAGTTCAAAAGCTATAACAGCAAAATCACTTTATTACATCAGATTGGTATTGTAAATACCATATAGCAACAGTTATCTCCCATTCTCTGCAGTGGTGTCACAGGCGCCAAGGACATGAAAAACATGAGGATAAGATTATATTGTCCTTTTTAATCTCCAGTTAAAAGCAAAGAATTCAGATGAAGAACACCTCCTCATGTTAGCTGCAACGCTTTTTCACATCCATAGCTGAGATTTGGATCTATATAAATTAGGAAAACTGTGATTAAAAACAAAACCATGCAGATGATTTTTTTTTTTATGAGAATAATTTAGTTTTCCATTACCCCAATTCAAGAATAATTACTAATTGTGTGCAAGAAGTATAATTGAGTTTTTAGTGCCCTATACTTTGCAGAAAACTAAAAGTATAAGGCAAGTGGGGTGCCTTGTAAAAGAATACTATCATAAAAAGGAAAACTCCTCTAAAAATAAAATACAAAACTCTTTTGTCTAGTATTTTCAGTATAAAGTATGTAATTATGCTTTGGATGCTGTAAAACTACAAATCAAACTGCAGCAGCAGGGGAGAGAAAGTTGGAGGCGTAAATGTGAAAAAACTACAAGATTTCAGCTAAGTTTTAAAATGAAATTAAATGGAGAGGTAGAGGTCTGTTGTTTCAAATGTCAAAATCAGCAGAAGAGAAGGATTTTGCACCAGATTGTGCAGAACGTGAGAGAGTTCAAAACTGTATGAGTTGAGGATAAGAGGAGAAGAAGTTCAGTATTAAAGAATATTTGTCAGTAAGTAACATAGCATGGTTTTGTACAAAAGTTTTCCCTTTGCAAAATCCCATTTAAAAGGTTTACAGAGTAGAAGCTATTTAAGAAAGAGAGAGAGAGAGAGAGAGAATACCCCAAATATTTATGCCAGGTTAAAAAATAAAAAATAAATAATATAAAAGATGTGTTTGAATAGTAGTGCGGTATTTCTGTATTTTATTTTTCCCATTGAAAATGCCCATTGATCTATAAAATGGTATGTCAACAAAATATTCCAAAGAAAATAGACACCTCAACATTTGTTGTGGAGAGGAATTCATAAACCAGACTTTGGATGTATACTTATATCTATGAACAGCAAATCCACAGGTGCAAAACAGATACTCTGCACAAGGAGTCCTCTCTCTACACAGTCTTGGAACCTTGTAGATAAATTCCCATTGGCTTTTTTTCTGCCAGAACTGTGGTCAAGAACCCAGCCTTGATTTCCAAAAGGTTTTTGGTTCATGTGGTTGTTCTTTTAAGCACAGCTAACAAAACAGAATGCTGATTTTCAGGCTACCTCAGCATTACTGTCTCCACTGTGTTTAGGACCAGCAGCCTATAGCTGGATCAGTTACTGCGAGGAAAATGGTAAGTTTCAGAGTGTCATCCTAACTATGGTAAAATATGGTATTTTTTTTTCCTCTGGTGCTTTTTTTTTGTAAAGCTATACTGTTAAGAGTATCACATGCAAGCATAAAGTGGCATGTGTAGATGGTTTGTTCATAAATATCTAGTGAGCCCTGATGTAACAGTGAACCATGAGACTAACAGAAGTGTTCACTGTATCTACTGCAGAAAAGGATAGCTATTTTATTCACAACTCTTGTCTGGAATCGGATAGAAGGCATGCAGCACCACAAGATTTTTGAACCATTTTCTCTGGATTTCTCCTCCTTTTCCTCCACTCACTCAGTTTTGGTATTCCCCAGGCTCCTTATCATAGTCATACCAACATTGTTTTCCAATTTTGTTTCATTTTATTATGAAATATAATAAATTTACTCAATTTGCCTTTTGCAGTCTAGGACAATACTTTCGCAACAAAAATTCATTTTTAAGCACATCTTAATTTGTGTACAGATTCACACAATAATAGTGGACTTCATTACATTAAAAAGAAGCAAACCACCCCAAAATCTGCAAACACCAAGAAGAAAAATGGAAGGGGAGAACACATGTATAGAAATACGAGTCTATGTCATTGTAATTCCTGTGAATTGATGTCTAGTTAGGAGAATTTAATAAAAGAAACAAAAATGTTCTTTTAATTGGTTCTGAGGAAGAACTTTCACTGTTGTTGTTGTTGTTGTTTTTAGTTGTTTTTGTCCCCATGAGAAAACTTAAAGAAGTGCAGACAGGTTTTAGATTGGAGAAGAGCAAGTGCAGCTTGCATTAGTGGGCTGAATATAAGCCAAATTTTGTCAAGAGGTGAGGAGAGAAATAAAACATACCCATTGTACCCATAAGAATCCTCTTTGACATAGCTAGTTTAATTGTTTTCTACTTCCAAAAACAATACATCATTTTTACCGTTGTATCTTGTAGTGTTTTCCAAATTTTGCTCTCATCTTTACTGATAAGCTTAGATTTGAAAGAACAATGCTTTTAGCCAGCACGTTACAGTCAGTAACTATTTTTAAGGAAAATGCGAGGAGATATGAATTAGGTGAAAAATTGGCTGCACCATGAGGTTTGGAAGGTGTGAAGAGTGGTTTGAAGCTGTGAATGGAATTCCTCAAGGGTCAGCACTGTGGCCATTGTGGTTAAATGTATACTTTAGTGACCTAGAAAATAGGACACAAAATCCACTGTTGTCATTGTCAGTTGCTGGCAGCAGGGGCTGCAGGGGCCTCTGCGAGGAGAGGCTGAGGCTGCCCTGTGCTGGGTGCTGCCAGTTCCAGCCAGCTCCAACAGCCCCACCTTAGGGCACAGCAGAGGCCGCCAGCCAAGTCGGAGACCTTCTTTTGTTTCCACATGGAATATAGACTTAGCTTTCACATTTCAAATTTTAAAAGAAGATTTCGCTGTGCATACATCTATCTGCACATGCAAATTTTGAGACCTCTGTTACAGACCTGTTTAAGTGAGTATCTCTGTTCCAAAGTACTTGCATGCAGCTCAAAATCACAGGCTAGTTCATGGCTAAATACAGTTATTAAGTCTGCAGAGAATTCATGCCATTGATTTCTCTCAAACCCAACTTTAATTTTTTCCCATGTTTTTGTCACTGCCCATAGCAACTATAATGCATAGGTCAGTGCTGTTTGTGAAATGTCTCATACATATTTCTCATCATCTGGCTGCTTATCGAGTGGTGGTGATCAGACATGAAGCATGTCAATTGTTTTTACATTTTGTCCTCTGATACGCACAGATTACTCTTGTATCTACTAAAATCAAACAGTTTATTCACTACTACGTATACATGACAAGAGCTATTTATGGGAGATAATATTTGTAGCATTAGTTATATTCTGTAGCTTGATTACTGTGGGAAGAAGGATCTCATCCTGTTGTGGTTTAACCCAGCAGGCAGCTAAGCACCACACAGCCGTTCGCTCTCTCTCCCCCCACAACCCAGTGAGAATCGTAAAAAAAAAAGGAAAAGGTCATGGGTTGAGATAAAGACAGTTTAATAGGACAGAAAAGAAAGGGCAAATAATGATGATGATAATAATAATATTAATAATAATAGAATATACAAAGCAAGTGTACACAATGCAATGCACAATGCAATTGCTTACCACCCGCTGACCGATGCCCAGCCTGTTCCCAAGCAGCAGTCCCCTCTTTGCATCAGCCAGCCACCCCAGTTTTATCATTTAGCATGACGTCATATGGTATAGAATATCCCTTTGGTCGGTTTGGGTCAGCTGTCCTGGTCCTGTCCTCTCCCAGCTTTTCGTGCACACCCAGCCTCCTCGCAGGCAGGGCAGTGTGAGAAGCTGAAAAGTCCTTGGCTCTGTGTAAACACTGCCCTGCAGCAACTGAAAACATCACCATGATCTTCATCAAAAATCCAAAACACAGCATTGTGTGAACCTCTACGAAGAGAATTTAACTCTGTCTCAGACAAAACCATAACATATCCCCACACCTCTCTTGTATTTTCTTGCTCTCCTCCCTGTAAGAATACCTGAATAATCTTGATCCAGAACTTCCAGTTTGGCAGTAACTGCCCCTCTCCCATTGTCACATCTGCACAGAATGGTAATTTGAAACCTCATGCTGCAAGACTGACCTTCCCTGCCAGCCCTTATATAAATGGGTGGACCTGCATTTATGTAAAAGGCATCTTAGTGAGAGGTTGGGTAGGGCACTACCAACTAATTTAACTTCATTGTGTTAGCAAACTAGTCATAGAAAGGTTTTTGCCCATGGATTATACATGAATTAAATCAGGACCTCATAAGAGAGGGAGCAGGTGAACCTTTAAGATCATAGAAGATCTTGAGAGAAAGAAGAGAAGAGGTGAAGGAGTCCTTAGGAAAAAAGAGCACTGCTGTGGGGGACAGTGGCAACATATGGTAGTTTTGGTAGAAGCCAAATCCCGCCTACAGGTAACTGCTGTCCCACATGTACCTCTTTCAATAGCAAACCAGCTTAGTTTTCCAAGCAGCTGACATTAGCAGAACAGGCAGCCAAAGCACAGCTGTTTGTCAGACTGTGTTCTCATCATGCTCACCTGGAATCCATTTATTTTGCTGGGGTCTAGTGCCAAGCCTTATCTGATAGCATAAGAATCAAAATGGAAAAAAACAAACAAGAAAAACAAAACAAAACAACAACAACAACAACTCATCAGAAAGAGTTATTTCTCCGACTTGACTAGTACAGATATCAGAATTATCACACTTAAAATTAAATAAGGTCTGTCTGTAGTTTTTCGCATAGCCTATTTTAAAAGATTTTTAAAAATTTTTTAATGTGAGGCCAAGTAAAGCAACTTCACAGTCTGTTTCTTTTTTTTTTTTTTTTTTTTTTTTTTGAGATCTACTGCTAGAAAACAGTTGAAAATGTAATAGTTTTTCTGTATGAAAAAAGATAAAATATTTGTCAAATGAAAAATAATTAATACCCAAATGTCACATATCAAAAGGATAAAATCAAGAACCTGAAGGATTTATAAAACACTTTAAGACAGAAAGCACAGAATGAAATGGACCTGACAAAGCCCAAATTATATTAAAGAGGTACAAATAATAATGAATAAAAAGTCTCTTGGAAGCTTACAAGCGATGCACAGTTCTCCTGTAAATATGTTCATTGTTAGAGTTTCCAAAATGGTTTAGCACCTCAAGTCAGTGAGTGACACTGGCTGTAGTAATTTTTAAATTTATTAGTGCCTTAGATAAAAAAAACTTTTTTTTTTTTTTTAACACTAGAACATTGCCAGGTTTCTTGGTTTAGTAATTCTCACACATAAAATAAAAATGTTCAGAATTTCAACAATGAAATAGTGATGTAAATACTGAAAAAAATACTGGTAGAGGGATGATCTCCCTCTGTCTTATACATTTAAGGAGAATTATATTATTAATATAAATGCAAATCTGTGAAGCTTTATGCAC
The DNA here is from genome assembly GCA_013399475.1 of Chauna torquata. Taxonomy (NCBI): domain Eukaryota; kingdom Metazoa; phylum Chordata; class Aves; order Anseriformes; family Anhimidae; genus Chauna; species Chauna torquata. The sequence continues at coordinate 65,445 of VXAL01004499.1, forward strand.
AAGGGTGCCTTGAAAACTGCATTGGACTATCACACCCACATTTCTTACATTAATGCATAATCTCACAATAATGCTGTTTTTACTCCCCTAGGCCTCTAACCTTCATACTTAAATGATGTGCATGCGGGAGATTTGATTTGGACCATGGGGAACCCATGTTATTCTGTGACTGCTGAAACATCAAGAAATGACAAGGTCTTTTGTACCTTTTGCAGAAGACTGAAAAAGAGAAGTCTTATATCTAACGAGAACATTTTATAAGATGATGGTCTACCATCTACCATCATAACGGGCACAACCCACCAGTGTGTGCAAATGCATCTCTGGGAAGGAGAAAATGTGTAACTATGGAAGACAAATAAGGAACTGAGGGATAGTCCCGAAGGTGTAAGAGAGAGAATATTCATAATTAACGTATTTAATTAAATCTTGTAACTTGTATAAAAATTCTATCACTTTGGATTGGGAACTGATGGACAGATTCACAGAAATAAAGGAAGGCTCATTTAGGAGACTTGGCAAGTGCCAGATTTATAAAGAAAAGGAATTGAAAATCCACTTGTACAAATACCTGTTTTCTAAATGGGGCTCTTGTAGAGGAGGAATTGCAGTGTCTTTCTCATACTTTCATCAGGCGCCTTGCATACAACAATTTGCTGATTTCAAATTCACCAACAGTCTGGTTCCAATAAGAAGGAACGTCCTTTTGGTTGAAAGAAAATTTGAATGGACACTAGTTTGGATGACAGACTGGAATTCTAATAGATATATTGCATAATAAGATAGCATCCCTTTTCAAAACTGGAGAAGAGGTATAAAGAAGTTTGGTCTAAAGAAGTCATAAAACAGATTCACTTTCTGAGTAAGGTGATACCACATTTCAAATATTTTAAATATCTCTGCTTATTACAATATGTAAGGAAGTTAAAACCTACTTAGTGTGGTTGAAACAGTTTCCTCTAACTCCAGTGCATCATACAATTTTTTTTTTTTTTTTTTTAATAAATGAGCCCCTGTAACATTAATACCTTAGTCATAATACTTAAGTTTGGAAAGGTCTTCAAGTGATCATCTAGTTCAGCTCCCTGAACTAATCAAGATCAAATTTTTACAGACTTTCCTTGACAAAAGTTTTGCATTCTTTTGTATCTCATTTCCTTATTTAAATAAATAATAATAATAAAAAAAAGTAAGAAGAATACACACTTGTCTGATTGTTAATTAATAAGAGTATAAGAATGGCCAGAATGGGTAAGATTGGAGGTACACCTCGTCCCAAATCCTAATTCAATCACAATCAATAAACACATGCTTAGGGAAAAAATAAGAATGGAAAGTAAGGATTATCCACTTCTTTAATATTTTCCCAGAGAACTACTAGCTTCAGCTCAGGAATTTCCTGATTTGGCCAAGGTCATTATGTATTTAGTAACTCACGGTGGGTTTCTTCTCCATGGATTTATGTACTATCTCAGCTGCAATATCCTTCAGATACAAATTCTGCACTTTTATTCACAGAAAGTGTGGATGTTTTTTGAACTTGGCGTATATCAGTTTCATTTGCTAATGAAGGGGAAATTTAAATTGTAACTGCTCAGTAATGGTAATTTGTGACCAAGAAATGATATGCAACAGAAGACAAGAAACCCTGCCTGTGGAACAGGTTAAACTGGAAGCAGGAATGCTGGGGACAGAACAAGCCCATTTAAGAAGGTGCAGATTCCCTTTCCGATAAGGAAAAGAAATGATGCAGCATTGTCTTGTAACAATCCTGTTCTTCCTACTTCGAGTGCTCAGGGGCCACCCTGGGCCAGCAGATTTGGCACTGGGCTGTGAACCAAATACCAGGTTAAGGCAGCCAATGCAGATGCTCCTATGATTGGTGCTTGTGTTGCATCTTTGCAGACTCCTAGAACCACTTATGGCAGTAGGACTCTGTCCAATGGATTTTTCATTAAATCTTTTTATAAGCACAAACATGTTTAATGCGTTTCAAGGGGTACGATAAAAATTCCCAAATGTATCCTTTAGTTCATGTACCTGAAGAAACAGTTCCTGTCTGTTCCTATAGAGCTTCATTGAGCCACTCATGATTGGTAAATTTTTAACATATTCCCCTTCACAGAATCACAGAAACACAAGGTTGGAAAGGACCTTCAAGATCATCTAGTCCAACC
>VXAL01004499.1:67873-80824 GCA_013399475.1 Chauna torquata
ACGTTCCAGGGTGTCGATGTCTTTCTTGTAGTGAGGGGCCCAAAACTGAACACAGTACTCGAGGTGCGGCCTCACCAAAGCTGAGTACAGGGGGATGATCACCTCCCTGCTCCTGCTGGTCACACTGTTTCTAATACAGGCCAGAATGCCATTGGCCTTCTTGGCCACCTGAGCCGGCTCATGTTCAGCCTGGCATCGATCAACACTCCCAGGTCCCTTTCCTCATCACAGTCTTCTAGCCACTCAGCCCCAAGCCTGTAGCGTTGCATGGGGTTATTGTGGCCAAAGTGCAGGACCCGGCACTTGGCCTTGTTAAACCTCATCCCATTCGTCTCAGCCTAGCAGTCCAGCCTATCCAGATCCCTCTGAAGGGCCATCCGACCCTCAGGTAGATCGACACTACCTCGCAACTTGGTGTCGTCTCCTTTTTTCATTCTTTACAGCTCATGGATCAGCTTACAGCTTATCGATCATTCCCATTTTGGAAGACATTCCATAACTTTGATCATCATGTTTTGTAATGTTTGTGAAGTATTCAGTACTGCAAATGATGGTGTATGTATAAAAAAAAAGCTATGAAGAAATAAATAATTCTGTCTTCAGGGCAGGATTTGAATAATCTTTGGTGAATAAGGCTAGGTACAGACTATTGAACAAGATGAAGGCAAAGAAATGGAAAACTGCTCATTAATGAGGACTATCTGCCTCTAAACTGAATGAGACATGCATTTGAAGGATAGAAAAAGCATATCACCATATCATAAACCTAAAAATTGTAATAAAGCATTCACAAAAAGGGATATAGACAATCTTGATTCTGGTGTTTCTGAGCTACTGTGTGTATGGCATTGTGAGCTACGTAATAGTCTTTAAACCTTTTTTCTGTAAGTTTAAAAGACTAAGAAAGAACAGTGTGTTGCAGTTTTGGCAGAGATAAACAAAGGGGACACATGAAAGCAGTGAGCTTCATCCGATTGTATTACACAACAACCGTCCCTTAAGGCAGTTCTCAAGAATATCACATATAACAGATTATGGTATTCTTTAGAGAATGGCAAGAAGAGAATGGTCTTTCACACTGACAAACGTTTCCTTTCTGCTTCTCACCCTATTACCTATATATTTTAGTATAACAGTAACAGGAAACCCAAGAGAAAAGGATGAGGATATGTCTGCTTTTGGCTGGGGAAGTGTCAGTAGAAGCAAAGAACCGTCAGAGGTATGTGCTAAAAGCTGGTTTAGGGCTTCAAAGTCTCATACCCATACAGGGTATGAAAATGACTGCCAGAAGAGGAGTGTGTTCCTATGATAATTTTAGAGGTGAATAGGAAGATAGAGCACTAATTGAAGGACATGTCCTTGATGTCGGTGGAAGTCTTTTCATTACATCATAGGAATTCAGTTCAGGGCTACATCAGATTGATCAATAATGTGCATGTATCTGTATGTCTGCAACTCTTAAGTTTCATAATATCTTGATTTGTAGCTAGATATTCAAACTTGGGTGTCATGGTTAAATTTCTACATACGCATAAAAGTGTTATAGACTTTACAGATTTGTATTGACATTTTAGTAATCAAATAGTTTACAAGTTATGTGCACAGATAAGGTTTCCAGAAAAGATTAATCATAGTGATTCAGGTTACCAGCCTGTCAGTTCTTGAAACAAGGGCAAATCACATATTTCTTTCTTACTGAGAATCTTAGATTTTTCAAAGTATGCCATTAAAGTTTTTGTTTAATAAACAAAAATAACTTGTTTGCAGATATAATTTTGTCTCTTTAATCTGATAAGACCTACAATATTTTGTTTTGTTTTGTTTTTCCTAATACTTCCTTTCAGTGTGTTCTTCACTGTGGCAGCTTTGTTTCTTTGCGATGATTCTTAACTGAATGGTCAGTTGTTCATTTGTTTGTTTGTTTGTTTTGTCTTGTGTTGTTTGTTTAGTTTAGTTTTGTTTTCTCCCAGAAGATGTAGATCTGAATCCACAGTTTGGATTTATTCTGTAATTAAAATAAAAAAGTATCTATTTCTTGTTTAAGAGAAATGGTTGAAGGTTTATAAGATAATACTGAATTATTTTGAGTATTTATATATCATATCAATAATGAGGAATTCCAGAAGGATTTCACAAAACTTAGTGGCAGATAAGCTTCAGCATGGATAAATATAAAGTAATGTATTTATATAGAGTAAGGGAAATATAAACTAAGCCATGCTAATACAATGCTGAATATGTCACTGGCATTTACATCTCAGGAAAGAGATCCTGAAGACATTTTTGACATTTCTCTGGAATCATCAACAAAATTTGCAGTCACAACACAAAAGTAAATAATCTTAGACATGATAAGGAAGGATATCAAGAATGCACTGTTGTCCTCTTCTCCATTTCTGCAGATGTCATCATTTCTTCCATATCACAGAATCACAGAATGGTTAAGGTTGGAGGGGACCTCTGGAAGTCATCTGGTCCAACCCTTCTGCTCAAGCAGGGACACCTAAAGCAGGTTGCCCAGGACCATACCCAGGACAATGTCCAGGCAACTTTTGAAGACCTCCAAGGAGTAAAACTCCATGACCTCTCTGGGCAACCTGTTCCAGTGCTCCATCACCCACACAGTAAAGAAGTGCTTCCTGATGTTTAGATGGAACCTCTTGTGTTCCAGTTTGTGCCCATTGTCTCTTGTCCTGGCACTTGGCACCATTCAAAAGAGCCTGGCTCTGGAGAAGATAAAGCTGTTTCTCATCAAATCCAACTGTACCAGAACTTTTGAATTTTACTGGCACACAGAGTTGTGGAGGTAGAAAATATCAGTGAGTTTAATAAATGGATTACACATTTTCATGGAATACATGTTCGCAAATAGATGAAAAGGGGAGTGGGTTATCTGCCATCCCTAAATGCAATGACTGCAGATGCTGGGAAAATAACAAGGGGAAAGTCCTGCAGAATACTGGCAAGTCTTGTGTGCTGTCCTTCAGCAACATCTGATGGCACTACAGGCACAATCATGCGCTAGACGGACCACTAATCTGACACGGTGTGACATTTCTCATAATATCATTTTACAAAAACACATTCAAAATTGAATCTCAACATAAGTATTCATTTCTGAATGCCTCTTCATTTTAAATAAGTGGTTTCTCAGTGATATTGACAGAGTGTAGGCTTATTAGGAAGAAGAAATCATAGTCTTGGAAGTGATTGTAACAATGCTATGTGATGACATGCAGTACTGACAATATCCTACTTGACAAACAATCTTTATGTAGCGTTTTTATCAGTAAAACAGCTTATTTTCATTATTTAGAATGCAGATAGTCAAAATTATTTTATTTATTGCTTTCTGTAGGCAGCTTGATTCTCTTGAGTAGCATCACAAGTGGTATTTCAGAATGTTCAGCTTCTGTAGGTGCCTAGAATGTTGCAATAATTTATTTAACCATTGAGGACAAAAGGCATTTTTGAGTGTGCAAGATGCCTAACACAATATTTGAACAGTATTCTACATTGATCAGACTGGCTGTAGCTTTCCATTCAGCTGTTGCTTCTTTTTTCTCCCCTCTGGAAACCATTTCGTCATGAAGTGTGACTGAAGAGTGCTGTGTAAGGCAAAATGCGTTGACATTTATCCTCCTCTTTCCACTGCCCAATCTAATCAGATTAGATGGAACTCTATGACTGTTAAAACGGCAAAAAAAATGGGAAGCATGACATATTATTTTACCGCCACTGTACATATAGTTTCAGAAAGATGACTGGTTTAGCTAATGAGTTCTTTCAATTTTAAGAGTAAAGTTATGCCTAGTTGATACCCAGTAGGCCTGCAACAAATTGTTGTTATTGAACATAAATCATCTAACTGGTACACCTTAGTTCTGAGGCAATTGATCTTGATTACTGATCATTGTGAGCATGTGGCGCTTCAAAACCTCTGGAGTGTGAAACAATATTAATAATTCTTCCTTTGTGATGATCTGGAAACACACTAAAGTGTGTCATTCACAAAATATAATGCACAAAGAATTGAAAACACTTCAATGCTGAACAATAAGAATGTCTATCCTTTTTGAGGAACCCTCTCTTACTTTTACATCATTTTTGGTCTGGTCATGTTTTACAAGAATTGTCCTTTGTTTATAATGGTTATGATCTTTTGGGGGTGAGGAAAAGTTTTGATTAAATGATTATTATTTTTTAAGTTGATGAACCCATCTCCATAGTTCCGTATACACAGTTTAATCTATAGTATCACTAACACTTGGGATAATGTAAAATGTTTACAGCAGTGAAGTACAATGTATTCAAAATACAGTCCCAAAACTGTACTCAGTCACAGTTCTGATGTCTGATTCTTTAAACAAACACTATTTTTTTCTGTACCTCATCTTACTGTAAAACCTTGTTTATCCTGAACTAGGCTTCTAGTAAGACAGAGCACTCTGTACTTGCTACCAGCCAAATATTTGCCACATAACATATGTAAATATATCATGTAGATGTGCCATTAAGTAATAGCAAATACAATTAAAGGGCAAAATATAAATATGGATATAATGACTACTTCATCAATAGTATGGTGAATAACAGAAAAAAAGTGACTTTTTTTTTTTCCTTAACAGTAACTAGATGTCATATGTAATAAATGTGGATATTAATAACCTGCATCTTTCTGTGTTTCATAAAGACAGGAAAGACATTCAAAGCCAGACATGTAAACACTCAGTGCATCTGTAACAGTTATATAAAGTAGCCTAAGAACTGAGGGAAATAAGTGGAAGCTGTAGCACAATTTCAATTTAGCTGTCTTATCTCAAATACCGTGCAATCTTGCTTCCAGGTTTTCCTAGAAAATGTAGATTTTCCAGGGGGATGATGCCAGAGGTATTACCAACCAGCTGTACTTCCAGCATCCTACCTCACTGGGTGTTTTAACACAGAAATCTTTCTTTGTCCTTTGTCTCTCAATCTGAAAATCAGTCTGGAATAACTGTCAGATGTGGGAGCAGAAAGACAAAGTAGAAATAATAGAAATGGTGCCAGTTGAGGATAGATTCTTTTAAAAGTATTTCTTTGCCTTTCCCAAAAACTAGAGATACAGATTAAATTACAATTAAATACATTATGCAGGTTTCATTAAATACAGCTTGAAAACTCTCTTCTGTCATTGTTTATAGGATCTTTGGCTACTCTTCAAAAATGATTTGTGTTGAATCAATATTTTTCATAGTTTTGGCTTATCTTCACTGACTGTCTGAAAGAAATGTCTTGGTTATATTCTTCTACAATGGTTGCTGCTTTTTAATATATTAAAGGTCACAGATGATCAGTGATGGCGTGTTTGAAAATGAATACAGGTTCCATTATGGAACAAGGTTCCATTGTCTGGAACAAGGAAAAATGTAATGCTCACACCTTCTGATATCTACAGGATGCCGCTAGGACACGGTATCAAATTTTTTGAGAATATTTACAGTATTTACTTCAGTTGAATGTAAAAGGTTGAAATTTCTATGACATGGAGATGTTACCAAAATATCCACAAACACAACACATTGCCTTACATAGTGTCTAACAAGTTAGTTTTTCTTTGAATTGTTTTGACACCACAAATTTATCAACAATTTGTAACACAATGTAGAGAAAATGAAACTGGGAAATAATGCCCTCAGTGAAAAAACTTTACCAATCCATATGCTATCCCACATTCAACATGTAGTTGTTGCATGTAGTTACTGAAACTATGTTGTGTTCTCCACCAAATTGCTAATGAGGAAAATCCATTGTTGCACGAAGAAGTCACAGATTGTTTTTAATTACTAAGGGAAAGAAAAAGGGTAAATGAGTATCCATACTGAAAATATGTCTATTATAGCTTTGATTTAAAATTCATAAGTGTTAATCAAAACGTTTGGTGTTGCTGCTATTTCCATGGCGGTCACTCCTGCATCTGCTCATGATGGTAAACGCACAAATAACAAATCAGCAAAAATTTTGAAGTTGTCAGGGCCATCATTTGAAAACGTAAAATCATTACTTTTATTTGAAATATCAAAGACTGCTGTAGTATTCCTGAGAAGACATAGACCTGAAGGAAAGTATCTGGGTATCTTAGTGAATACTTGTTTTGCCAATTTCAGCTGGTTCTCTCTATTCTTAACATCTTTGCTTTGAGCAGAGAGAATGGCTCCCGAGAATCCTGTGGAGAACAGCTCAGTTAATAATATGTGCAGCATTCCCGGTGTTTACTGGAAGATTGATATCCCTCACAAGCCAATTCCATCAGCCCATAGCAGTTACAATGATCTGTGAAGTGTCCCCCATTTCCTATCTAGTTCACAGTCCAGAGACTATATGCATCTGCAGAAACTATATGGTACTATGAAGTATGCTAATACAAATTTTTAGACATCTCTATGATTTACCTACTTTAATCCTATCAAAGAACAAGTGAACTATTCTCTAAAACAGGAAATGGGCTTTTCAAGTATGTAAGAATTATCTCGAATGTGTATTTGTTTTATAAGTAACCACACAGAGAGGAGAGAAAAAAATCCTGCTAATCTTTGTATCGCTGTTTTAAAATCTGGCCACCTAGGAAGTCCCCAAGACCGTAAGTTGCATCCAGCAGCCCCTTTCACTGCTAAAGATCAAGCACTTTATTCTAATGCATGAGACAGAAGGTTCATTTTAGTGGGCTTTGTAAGGTTCTCTAATTGTAATACCAAAACAAATGCTAAAAGAAACTAAATGTTATTGTATGCTTATTTAGCTATAATCTGGATCTTTTAATCCTTTTAAGTGACAGAATGGGAGCATACAATACACAAGGTGTTCTTCCCTTCAGAGAGCAGAAATATTTGCAACTGTGTTAGAGGTAAGATTTTGATGTCTGCACAGTAAAGTGAAATTTTAATTACTGTAACAGGAATGGGCAAGAGTTTTCTGTGATCATAAAGGAAAAAAATATTGAACTATAACCCATGGAATTTGTGCCTTGGAGTACCACACACACACACANAACAGAAGCAGCCAAATATGTGTTACTATTTTATATTTTTTACTTCTTATGTTTTTTGCCACTGGGTACCTGCCTGATATTAAATTTGAATCAAGTTGCAAAAGAACTACTTACAGATTTTACGCTGAGAATATACAGTGACACTAAGCTCATATATACCAGTCACATGTGTAAAAACTCAAGCAATGAAAGGTAACAAGTCTGAGGAAGCAAGACAGTAAAATTCATTGCATCCAAGTTTCTTACTGTTCCATCTTTAGTGTTCTGTATCACAAATCATTTTTCTCTCAGAGGATTCCAAAAGCATGTATTTATCATAGAATCATAGAAAGGTCTGCATTGGAAGGGACCTTGAAGATCATCTATTTTCAACCCCTCTGCCGTAGGCAGGGATGCCACCCACTAGATCAGGTTGGTCAAAGCCCCATCCAACTTGGCCTTGAACACTTCCAGGGATGGGGCACCCACAACTTCTCTGTGCAACCTGTTCCAGTGCCTCACCATCCTCATAGTGAAGAACTTTTCTTTATATCTAATCTAAATCTACTCTCTTTTAGTTTAAAGCCATTATCCCTTGTCAGTACATGCCCTTTTTAAAAGTCCCTCTACAGTTTTCTTGTAGGTCCCGTTTAGGTCTCCCCTGAGCCTTCTCTTCTCCAGCCTGAACAACCCCAACTGTCTCAGCTTTTCTTCATAGGGGAGGTGCTCCAGCCCTCTGATCCTCCTCGTGGCCCTCCTCCAACAGGTCCATGTCCTTCTTTTGTTGGGGACTGCAGAGCTGAACACAGTACTCCAGGTGGGGTCTCAAGAGAGCAGAGCAGAGGGGGAGAATCACCTCCGTTGTCCTGCTGGTCACACTTCTTTTGATGCAGCCCATGATATTGTTGGCTTTCTGGGCTGCAAGCACACATTGCTGGCTCATGTTGAGCTTCTCATCAACCAACTCCCCCAAGTCCTTCTCCTCAGGGCAACTCTCAATCCACTCATCGCCAGCCTGTGTTCATGTTTGGGATTGCCCTGACCCAGGTGCAGGGCCTTGCACTTGGCCTTGTTAAACTTTGCGAGGTTTGCGCAGGCCTGTCAAGGTCCCTCTGGATGGCATCCCTTCCCTCCAGCGAGTTGACCATACCACACATCTTGGTGTTGTCGGCAAATTTGCTGAGGATGCACTTGATCCCACTGTTTATGTCGCTGACACAGATCTTAAACAGCGCCAGTCCCAATACTGACCCCTGAGGAATACTACTCGTCATCAGTCTCCACTTGGACATCGAGCCGTTGACTGCAACTCTTTGAATGCGACCATCCACCCAATTCCTTATCCACTGGGTGGTCCATCCATCAAATCCATGTCTCTCCAACTTAGATATAAGGATGTTGTGTGAGACAGGGTCAAATACTTTGCAGAAGTCCAGGTAGATGGCATCAGTTGCTCTTCCTTTATCTACCAATATTACAACACCAAATTTGTCAGGTACAATTTGCCCTTAGTGAAGCCATGTTCATTTATCAATGAAATCAGTATTGTACTGTGACATTTATATAATATTGTAATCTTTTAAGCATAGAATATTTACATTTTAATTACCTATGTACTTTTAAAGATGCTATATATGTGCATGGAGTTAAGCATATAAGTAGCTAGCTATACGCAGGACTAAGATCTTAATGGTAAGTCTTCTTTGTAATATGTTTTTAGATGTGAAAGTCTGACGAACACACAATCCAAGAAGAATTTTAATGAAGAAAGAAAATGAGGTTTTTAAATATTATAAATAGTTAATGGAGAATTAAAACTGCAATTTGTGTAGATGTTATTTACTACGTAACCTGAATAAGCTGGGTTGCATTTGCATGTGTTGTGTTTAAAGGTAGATTTTTAAGAGGAAACCGTACTGCACTTTCTGATACTTCTGTGTCACCTACATTTTGTTTATCCAAACAACCTGTATCAATGGAAGGATTTAGGTTGTTATGAATAAAAAAGACATCTTAAGTAATTTCTAAAGACTTATTTTACACTTTTTTTTTTTTTTTTTTTTTTTGGTGGGAAAAATAGTGATCAGCAATGTTTAAATATCTAAGCTCTTTTCATTAAAACTATTCATGGAAGTTGTTTCAGAAGTGGCTTAGTGCAAGTCTGAAATGTCATGAACAAATGATGAAACAGACCTTGACACAATATTCCAGCCAGAAGTGCAGACTTTTCTCTTCTGCACATGGGAGACAGATCTAAAAGAGCCCTGTAATGTGGAAAAGTACTTTGATGTGGTCCACTGATTCCAGTCAAATATAAGTCTAAGAGTTATCAGTATGTTAATTAACAGGCATATGTTTAGGACATTAACATTTTCCTTAATCTCCTTACTTTATATTTCAGCAAAACTTGAAGTCATTTAAAAATATCAAAAAATACTATTCAGTGTCAAAACACTTGACACTGTGAAAGGAGTTGTGAAATTCCATTTTTGTTTTTGAAAAGTTCAGGATTACTGATTAAGTAAGTAGAGTCGGCCATGGCTGACAGTATGTCGTACATTTCTGGAGAGGGAAAAAATGTATGAGCAACCATTCATCAACTGCTGATTTAGAAATTTGAATTGCAGTTCTCATTCTAGCATTAAGCTGCACATCCAAAAAGCTGGTTAGTGAGCTGCTATGTAGTACCTAGCAGTCACCTTTAATAGTAATTGAATTAATGGTGTATTCATGTTGTTCTCATGAGTTTTCATATAAGACTAGACTTTGTTGCTATCATTCTGCATGTCTTTTCCAGACGAGCGTGAGTGGAATTTCATCCAAACATGCAATCAAGTTTTTTGTACAAGATTCGCTGAACAACTACTAACTATAAAACATTATGTTCAGAGGTTTCACATCAGTTTTCTTAGGTAAAAGGTTTTTGCAAAGTGCTTATGACTGAGCTTTTCTTAATAAAAGTATTCTGTTCTTATTTCAAAGTCAGTAATGAGTCCATTGTGAGAACAAAAATATTTTTATCAACAAAAAACTTTAAAAAATGGTTTCATTTAAAGTATTACTATAGAAGATGAAGTATTCTGAAGAAATCTTTATATCTGACTTTCCAAGAGAGGAATTCAAGCCCCCATTCTAATTAACACCTCCATAAATCAATCTAAAGCTTTGTCAAGGATATCATTATATAATGTGGAGCTTCTGTTTCTAAACAGGATAATATTTGATGCACTGCAGAAACTTTACTGACAACTCTTTGGCATAACACATGTATCTTATCACTCAGGAACAGTATCTTCATTTTTAATTGATGCCAAGAAAAAAAATGGTGTCAGAATTCTTTATGCCCACAGCAGTTACTATGTATTTTTGCTTTTTGAAAAAGCATTTTTCAAATTCTGTGAAAATATATATTTTTTCATCAATGCAACTATCAGATTTCATTTTTGCTGGTACAATGATTTGAGTGCTAGTAATAGCAGGAGTTACAAGCATTGCCTAAAGACAGTCCTCAGAAAGCATATGGCTCATATTTTCAGACTTGTGTTGGTTATATGCCAGTTTGGATTCTAAATGAGGCACCCTGCTTTAATAAACCTCCTTTACATGTGCTGTGCAGCAAGTTTCCCCTTGCTTCCCACTCTGTGTTCTGCAGGCTTGCCTTCCAATGCCTCTGTTCTTCTGGTCCTGAGTGTTTCAAGAACAAAGCCTGCTAATCATGCCAGATTACATAATATTCATTATGTAGTAGGACAAATATCCACCAAAAATTAAGATAAAACCACACAACACAGTCTTCTTGAATTGGCAGAATGTTTGAACACTTGCCTTCAAAGGAGGAAAGCAACTGTATTACTATGTTGTTCCACAGAGTCTTGCTTTGTTAAATTACTGTATAAAATACGGCAAGTACATGAGAGTCATTTTCAGCTTTCATTTTTCAAGGCAAAATATGCCATAGTATTTTATCAGTCCATCAACTGGTAAATTGACCTGATATCTCAGGTATGAAAGAGGCCAGCTCGTTACTAAGATACGACATTCTTGAGTGCTTGAGCTAGTTTAAAATTTGTAAAGCTGTTTCAATATATATTTCAAATATCATGCACTAGATAGAAGTTTAATTCCACTGTTCTCCATGGCTTGTTTGATCAATAAACTGATGCAAATTACTCCTAACAAATTGCAAATAACTCCCAATAAATGATTTTTATAACTTTTACTCTGCATTCTATCAAAGATCTTCTTATTTTGCTTTTCATTTATAGTGCTTTCAGAATCCAATTCCTTTAAGACTCAAAAGTCAGAGTGTAAGAAATTGACTTTTACTAATTTACTTTTTTTTGTCAATTGATTTTGGTACACTACATTAAATAGTCTTCTTCCAGTAACCTATAACCTCTTGGCCCTACTACAATATCGATCTTATGCACTTCTTCATTCCACAGAATCTCACTTAGCTAAAATTTGTGCTTTCTCACACTATCAGCTGTGTGGCCCAAATCTTGAAAGGTATTTAGTTACCTAACTGCCACAGAAATTAGAACAGAAAGATAAAACAATCAACATAAGCCTCAGCAGACTTACATATTTTTGAGAATGTGAGCATTTTTCACTTAAGCTGCTCAGCTGAGTTATTAATCTACACAGTTTCCTTGATGGTATCATATCAATACAATTAAAATGTGAATACACCAATACCATAATAATAAATAATACAATTATTTTATAACTAAGAAATAAATCCAGACTTGATGTGAAGGGACTTCTAGGTTTCTAAATTCCACTCCAGTCAATCCAGTTGTGGCTGCTTACTAGGCATCTGTCACAACACAGGAGGGTAGGGAAGCTACCTGGCCCACAGCTATGTAGTGATAGTAACAGTTAGTTCATAGGATTCCCTGATACACAAGGACATGCAAGGCTTTGTTCACTAAAGATTTCTATTTATTGCAAATCAACACAGATCACCACTAGCAAGAATACTATGGCAGTGAAAATACAAACTTTTCAAGACTAGAGTTATGATGGATTGTATACATACATATTCATAGAATTACCAGTACAAAATGCACTGAACAGATCCCAGAAGGGAAAAATAAGGGAGGCAGGGGTGTCAATAAAACAATCTCCAAAAGAAAACTGAGCACCAAATGGGTCACAAATAATTACCAAAAAGAAAACCAACCACCAAACAGTCAAAGTAAAACAATTATTAAAAAGAAAACTGAACACTGAATGTTCAAAATAAAACAATTACCTAAAGAAAAGTTAAAACTGACCACCCCTGTGAATGGGCCCAAAAGAAGAATAGAGTAATGGACAGAGTCTCACTTCAAAGTTGATCTGCATTACTGGGTGTGGATCCTTACAGAGTTTAGGAGTTGATGTTGTCAAGTCACAGAGTCAATGCGATGTCTCAATGAAGCTTCAGCTTGTTTAAGGAGTAAAAGAAACAAAAAGAAAAAAAAAAAAAAGGAGTATGTGCAGCACGGGAACTTTCTAAGAGAGTGAAACTCCATCTTGGGTAAAAATCAGGTCCTTTTTTATATCATTGAGACATAAGAGGGAGCAGGACACCACCCCTTAGGTAAACAATAGGGCATGTTAGTTTTGGTCTTCCTCCTGAGACAGTCAATAGGTAATATTTCTTGTTTCAACAAGAGTTTATTACTCATGTTGATCCCCACTTTCTCAGGCAATAAATCATTCCTCCCTTCCTCATTTTGTTCTTATCAGTGGAGTGGTATCTTCAGGATGCCTTCCATTTGAGCTATTCAGTCACTCTTCAAGGATTCTGGTTCTCAGGCTGAGTTTTCGGATTGGCAGACCTTTCTTTTATCTGTGTTTTAGCAGCCATTTTGTGTCAGAACTTTCTTATTACATCAGGTTACCTATGAAACTGCTCACATCAGCAGCAAAACTCACTACAAGCCCCATTGATTCAC
>VXAL01004499.1:90689-106465 GCA_013399475.1 Chauna torquata
AATAAATACTGCTATAAAAAACAAATCTTCTCATTCACTTATCTGTTATTGTGAAGGAAATTATTTTTAAAAACTTGTAATTATTTTTAATAAACATATAGTGTAAGCATTTATTTTTAAAAGTGAAACTATCTCAATAATACTGCATGTAAAACAATAATAGCAAATGGATTCCATGTACAGTTACAATCAGATACGCTTTCATACAAAGTGTGAGGTAGGTTTTTTTCTTCTTGTTTTATTATCTCTTGTAGAGAGCTTTAATAACAACCTTTTGGGATAATATACAGTACAGCATTTGAATATAGTTGCCACTATGTTATGTTATCAGGAAGAAAGAGATGAAAGCTTTCTCTCATAACTATTCATAGGGTGCAAGGTAGGATTTAGGTACATGCATGCTCTTTAGCCAAGAGGGGTAAGTATTATTCATCAAAAGCAGCCCATAAGGAATAGCACATACTTTATTTTGGGTTATAAATGTATAAATGTTATTAATTTTTCTGTGAGTTGACTGGGCAATGATATATTCATAGTCCTTTAAAAATAGCATATTTTGACCAAACCCGATATATTTTCTCCCTTGGGTTTATTCATGCAAGCCTTTCTTAGTTCAGGGTTCAGTGAATATATAAAAGAGAATTTAGGCCTGAAATTACCTAAAAATTATACTCTATCTGTCTTAGAAATCTGCTTTCCATGAGAGATAGCCTGCTCACAAAACTGATTCCTATCATCCATCTATCATTGGCTTCAATCTTCCAATGGGATAGACTAATTCATCACTGTTATTTCGATGACATTCAGCTCTATCTTACTTCCTGAAGAGTATTCAGATTCTCAAAATGTCTCAAAACTAATAACTCCTGGATGGAGCTTCTGCTGATTGATTCTATTAGTTCTAGCACTATTGCTCCTTGTGTGATATATAACCACCTCTTAGGTGCTGTTAGACACTTAGCTACAGATACTGATGAGGGCTATGGTAAAGCTGTATCCAAAGTTCACCGAAATCAAGTAACCACTGTATTTTGGAAAACAACTTCTCCTTAATTTTCTCTATATGATTTCATACCTCTAAATGAGGTCTAACCTTGTTTGAATCTAAGCAAAACATATAACTTACAACTAGATATAAATATGGTAGTTTTCTCAAAACAAAACAAAACAAAACATTTGGCTTCTGAAAATACTGCCATACTGTTATAATAGAATTTCATATGAAATCTACATTTGTATCTTTCTCCAAAACTGTGCAGAAAATTAGTGTGAAATTTCACTAAGAATCAGGGATTTTGGCAACATGAAATTTCAGCTGAGTTTCTGCTTCTCTTTTCCCAATGTATTTTTAAAGTACATTGCAGCTGCTGGTGTTGTTGTTATATTAATGCTGTAGACATTAAGTTGCGACACTAATAGCTTTTTTGTTTACATTTACGTACGGTCTAGCTATGTTGAGTCTTTTTATGCCTAGATGAGATAGACAAAAAAACTGACAGAAAATTGTAACAATTTCAGTAGCATTGTACAACTTTTCTTTTATGTTCTTAGTTTTCTCTTGCAGTTTTACTTTTCTTCATTCAATTTTTCTGATTTAAAAGTCCTCAACAACAATGTCCACCACCAGAGAACTTGGTAGAGAGGTAGTTTCAACCAAAAAAACTTGATGTGTATGCATTGTGCAAAGAATCCTTATTGATTAGATACACAAACTCGGTTGATTGATGGGAAACAACCAGGAATCACACACAGTTGATTGATGACAACAGGATCAACATATATATATGACTCATTAATGAAAGTGCATAGAATGCACGCAAGCATAATTAATTGCTGGGAGGAGGAGGATGTGCATAAACATTTTCTGTCAGAAGCAATATTTATATGTGGTATTTTATTCTACTGCCAAAAACAACAACAAAAACCAAAATAGAAAGTTTTGCAGACAGAGTGTATGAGAGTCCATGTGTAGCTACATTTAGACAAAAAAAGTCAGCAAACTCTTCCTACATACCTATCACAATCCATTCTTATTTAAGTCTTAATTTACCTTCCATAAAACAAACAAACAAACACAAAAACACTGGACTACAGCTATTCATAGAGAATTATGTCTGACTCAAATCCAAGAGAACGCGCAAAATCAAGACATTGATAATTCACCTCTCTTACTCCTTATCTAACGTGTGAAACGTCATTGCGATAAATATTACATAGCATAGGTCATACACACTAGCGTCTTTACTCTTTCTTATATTAAGCTCTTTGCCTCCCAACACACCAGTTTTAAGATTCATAATACTAATTCGTCATTGAGCATACAGCTAAATGATGCCTTGTTTGGAAATATGCTAGGTAATACAAATAAATCTAGAGACTTATAAAACTTATTCAAATAATTAATAGCAGCTCTTCCAAAAACAATTCAAGGAGACTGAGCATGTTGAATTATCCTAGAATAGAGTTTAACATTCAAGTATAAAATAACCTATTATACACATGATGTAGTGTTAGTCTGTGTGCATATTGTGAAGCCAACACAGTAAATTCACAAGCGATGTATCTGTAATATTGGCCTGCAGCTGCTTGTTTTTTCTTTAATACTTTCCTTATTTTCAATGGTAACAGCTGGAATTCCACCTACTATTATTCTTTGTAGAAAAACAACAACAACAAAACACTTTTTTTAATTTAGGAAAAAAAGAATACAGTGACAATTAAACATAATATTTTTACAACAAAATATCTGGTTATCACCATCTTATTAAAAAACACTTTGTCTAGAGTAAAATTTATTTATTTTTCTGTAAAATAATTCATACTTATGCTAAATTGAAAGAGAGAATTCAGACAATGTTGTGTAGATTATATCATGAATAAGTAGAATAGGATTTAGTTTGGACTACTGTCCATTTTACCTTTTCTATTAAATTTGTTATTTAGACTTGAAACCAAGAAAAAATGAGGAAGGGATTCATCCCACTGAATCAGACAATGAACGTCTTGAAAAAACTGGCAAGCTTGTAAATTTGGCAAGTTTGTATGACTGAAAGTGTACAGAAACAATGAGCCTATTGAAATACTTTGCTATGGAGTCAAAATGATATAGACTTGGAACATACATAGCTTGTGGAAAGAACTGGGCACTAATAAGACTACAGTCATCTGATTGCAGTAAATTTCTTCAGCTGAAATTTCTTCAGTTTAGTTTGAGGCAGAAAAAGAAAGTTCAACACCCATATTATATGTGAAACTGGATTCATTGTTTCCATTTAATAAGTANNNNTCATTGTTTCCATTTAATAAGTAATTTGAGTTAATATTTTGTATTTTCATATATCATATAAATACATATTTATATAATTTTTA
Source organism: Chauna torquata (assembly GCA_013399475.1). Classification (NCBI taxonomy): domain Eukaryota; kingdom Metazoa; phylum Chordata; class Aves; order Anseriformes; family Anhimidae; genus Chauna; species Chauna torquata. The sequence goes on from VXAL01004499.1 coordinate 94,059, forward strand.
TATACATAAAATCAGGATCTTTTTTACAGTGCTTATTCAGTTTATAGTTCTGTCAGAAGGATACTTTGACATAACCTGTTATTTTACACCTTTAAGTAGAATATGCACTTATGGAAAGACTGAGTAGAAAACTGATGTCTTCTGTTTATCCTAGTTTAGCTGTCAGGCAGGCAATTATGACTAATGCTCCCAGCTTGACCTCAGCATTGTCTTTGATTATGCAGAGTAGAATCTTTAGAAGAGACAGAAAGAAAGAAATATGAAAAAGGGATGAATACATTTGCATATATGCTGGTCAAGATCTAATTCTGAACTGGATATGCATAAAGCAGAAGAAATTCAGTCCAACTAAAAAGCAACCGAGTGTCCACAGGGCTCAGGCAACATGGCACTATTATCCATCTGCTGATTTGCTATGGAATTATATTGACAACTTCCAGTCTTCTAGAAACCTCCAGCTTTATTCTATTGGTAAGAATACCAGCTTTGTTTTATTGATAACAAAACAATTACAACAAAAGCAGGAAAGATTAAAAAGTGATACTTTATTCTCAGCGTTATATACATTCTACAGGCTGCTGAAATACAAAAAGGTGAATTCTACATGCTTTTGTACTCTTGTACCATACAATCATTTCTCATCACATCATAGATATTTGTTTTTGTCCAGGTAACCTATGGAAGAATGATTATGTGATACTTATGCTAGCAACTCCATTCCTGTGGTTTGTCTTCTGATAGAAGAGAGAGAGAGAGAGAGAGAGAAGAAAAAGAAAAAGATACAGTAGAAAGTTGCATTTAGGCTAGCTTCTTCTGGAAAAAAATATTTTAGTAATAGTGGTATTTTTGAAGTAACTTGATGAGACATTTAAGAACAATTACTGATTTAGAAATCCATGTAAAGAGGACATAGGCTGAAACTCTTATAGAATTACAAATAAATAGAATTATTAATAACATCAACAATACAACTTTAAAAGATTTTTATTTCAGATAAATTTGTTTAATATGAACTATATGTGCTGTCTGCAATGTATCTGCCAAAGAATGTGATTTGTATTGTTTCTTAATTTTTTTTTTATGCTAAAGATCTGTTTTGATATCGACTTTAAATGCCCTTTTAGTTTTAATAATTCAATAATTTAATTTTTGGAAGAAATTTCTATTTGTTTTTTCTATTTTTAATGATTTTTAGAGCTCCCCAGACCTGTGGTTACTCACATCAGTAATTTTCCCATTACAAACACAACTTCAGACTAGATCATTCATCAGGAATTTTGCTGCGTACACAATGTTCATTTTAAAAATACAAATACAAAGTTTGCTTTCTGTCTTGTAAAGTAATATTAAGATCAAAATTCTAATGAATCCATCACTTTCTTGTCTACAAAAAATTATTAAGACTAAAATTTAATACCTAACTGTACCTGAAAGCTTATTTCTCATTTCTATCTTTTTGTGCTTAACATGAAATAAACTATTGTCAACTGTGCACAGTATGGGCTTATAACTTCAAATCTCTTACCTTCTTTAATTGACCTTGAAGCCTATGGTTGAAGCCTACAATATGTAAATCTGCACACGTGCAAGTGGTTGCAGGGCTAGAATCTAAATGTGTAAAACTACTTACAGATTCTTAAGCTTTCAATAGCAAAATACAATGAAATAGCTTTATAAACTTTCTCCACTACATTATTTAATGTAACATTAATATTTAGAATGTTAATTTATTTCTTGAATTGTCCCATGACATACAATACCAGTAAATTAAAAAGACAGATTGATATTTTCATATATACAAAGAGACTAATGACAAGAATAATTGCCAAGAATTCTATTTTACTCTGTATTATTAGGGAGCTTGTCAAAAAACAAACAAACAAACAAAAAAACACCTGTATTCTTATTTCTTTGAATTAATCTCTTGTAGTCATTTTAGCTACACTGTTTTTATTCATCCTGCATAGTAGTATAATCCATTTCTTTAGTTAGCTATAATTAAGTTAGCTACAGGATTTACAGTCATATTCTTACATTTTTCATTATATTATCATAATACAAGGGAATCTTATTTTATGTTATATCATAATTAAAAAAATAATTCATTCTTTTAACCAGAGACAACATTCTGACATTTAAAATAAAGGAATAGTAAAGTAGCAATACGTACAGATCTTAGAATGTTGATGCTGAAATACGTGGAAATTCCAGTGTCTTACTCTTCTAATAATTTGTTTAGAGAAAATAAACAAAACAACAAAAAAAAGAAACAACTGAAATATGTTTTAAATAATGGCACAACTAACAAGAGTGGCAAGATCATGAAAATGTACTTCCATTTAATTGATAATGTTCTTTTGAGAAACACTTTTTTTCTAATAAGTGAGAAAATATGAAGTATAAAGAGACTGTAAAACAAAAAAAAAAAGCCAGTCTTCAAAGTAAACTGATCACCCTCATGCTCTTATCTGAATAACACTTGTTATTTCTTCACTTAAAGCCCAAGTTATAAAAATAGAAGGAAATTCTGCTTTTGTGTTTTTCTTCTCTTTCATATTAGTGTAATTTTGTTAAGTACTGGTACAAATTATAAGAATTAGTTGATAGACTGAATCATTTAAAGTAAATACAAGTCAAAGATTAAGATATTTCTATAAAGACTTTATTCCTCTGTTTCTTCAGCAACTTTCACTAATATATAACATTATCTCTTATTTCTGTCTGACAAGATCTTGCAAATTAAGTTTCTGACATAAAAAGTGCTTTTTGAATGTCACACTGTGAGATCAGAGAAATTGTGACATAGCTGCCATAACATAGCAACAAGGAAAAATGTGGTTTTATTTTATATATAAAGATTTCTCTTTAAATTTCAGAAAATAAAATAGAGAGAATGGTTTAAAGTTAAATTATACTTTACCATCAATTGATTTATACATATCTAAAGAAAAAGAAACAGACTTTTTAAGTGGATTAGAAATCTGACAGAACAGAAGGGAAATTGATCCCTCCAGTTGCAATTAGTCAAGCAAAACCTTACAACCTTTCAAAATCTAAAGAAAAGCCAGAAGACTATATATGAATTGTGCTCTATAGACAATTAGCTCATATAATAGTGTCCTTTTCTTCACTAAGCACCCTCAGTTCTGGTATATAAATGGAGATTGGCATTTGCTTTCACTTTCCAGTTTATGGAATTCTTGAATTTCTCAGTCTTGGATGTAACAGGTAAGCATTCAGACAACTGAGTTGTTTTACTGTAAAAGTCAGAAGAACAGCTCATTCATTATCAACATGTGAGGAAAGCTGAAATCTGAGTCAAGGGAGCTAGGTACTGAACTCTACAGTACTGCAAGAAAGAAATGACACAAAGTTTAGTCACACCAGTGTAGATAGAACACAAATAGTAATATAAAGAACCTTACACATTTATGTTCTAAAAACAATTTCATGTTTAAAGAATATGCTGAAAAATAAATAGAACAGCAATTTTTACTCTGCCTCATTTCTCTGCCAGCTTTCCTCCTGGAGCCATTCTCCCTCAGTACTAGTAGTGCCTTCCATAAACCTCAGGCCCTTCTGGCCCCAGTATGGAATTCTTTACTATCCCATATGATTTCTTGCATTTTCACACAGTTATGTTATTATCCTTCCCCAAGTTTCTTGCCTTCTCAATCCTAACAAGCTGCAGGTGAAGGGAATATAAGGTAAAGTAGAGAGGAATTATTCCTCATTCAAGGGAAGGAAAGCTAATGTACCAAGAGAAGCAAGAAGAATCCTGAAATGTCCATTTATAACTGGAAAGACAAAATGTTTTTATACTAGTATGATTAAATATACAGCTTTAAAAATTTTTAGTCATATTACTCTTCCAAAGTAAAAATATATATACTAAAAATGGTATTTACTGAAATATATATATGGTTAAATTCCATCTCAGGCTGAGCAGAAACTTTGGGTTCACAATCAATTCCAGCTCCAGAAAGCAAAGCAAAATAAAACAAAAAAATCAGTCCTTGAAATGACTATAAAGTTTACATTTCAATTCATTTTGCTTCAATACTTTTGACTCTATTGGCTTCTTTTGGGCAGCACCACAGTCTTTGCATTGTTTGAAGGTGGCTCAGACTTTGTCTCCTTTGAACCTAATTTTGAAGTGCCTAAATCTCCTCATTAAGTAGGTGTATTGGGTTTAAGTGGTAAAGGTTTGGTAGCAGGGGGGCCACAGGGGTGGCTTCTGTGAGAAGATTCCAGCAGCTGCCCCTGTGGCAGATAAGAGCCAGCTCCAGCCGGCTCCAAAAGGGACGCACCGCTGGCCAGACCTGAACCAATGAGCGATGTTGTTTGCGCCTCTGTGAGAGCATATTTAAGAAGGGGAAAAAACTGCTGCGCAACAGCAGCTGGGAGTGAGAGGAGTGAGGAACAGCCCTGCAGACACCAAGGTCAGTGAAGAAGGAGGGGGAGGAGGTGCTCCAGGCGCCGGAGCAGAAGTTCCCCTGCGGCCTGTGGTGAGGACCATGGTGGAGCAGGCTGTCCCCCTGCAGCCCATGGGGTACCACATGGAGCAGATCTCCACGCTGCAGCCCGTGGAGGAGCCCACGGTGGAGCAGGTGGATCTGGCCTGAAGGAGGCTGCAGCCCATGGAGAGCCCCCNGGCATCCCGTGGGAGGGACCCCACACTGGAGCAGGGGAACAAAGAGCGACCATGAAGGAGCGGCGAAGACGAAGCGATACGGACTGACCGCAGCCCCCATTCCCCGTTCCCCTGCGCCGCTCGGGGGGAGGAGGTAGAAGAGGGTGGATGGGGGGGGAAGGTGTTTTTAGTTTGCTTTTAGTTTCTCACTGCTCTAGTTTGCTAGTTATAGTAATAAATTATACTAATCTCCCTATGTTGAGTCTGTTTTGCCCGTGACGATAATTAGTGGGTAACCTGCTTGTCCTTATCTCAACCCTTAAGCCCTGGTCCATCATATTTTCTCCCCCTGTTTCTTTGAGGAGGGGGAGTGAGCGAGCGGTTGTGGTGGAGGTCGCCTGTTTAGCCGGGTAAAACCACCACAGTAGGTATGGAAACTTAATACAATATTTTACTTTAAGGACTAGGCATGTAAAAGTGAAGATTCACAATTCCCCTTTCCTAAGCTAATTGTTGGAGTCAATCTTCAAGTTTTCATTAGAAGATATGGCTGATCAGGTAAAGTGGTCACGACACCACAGTTCTGCTCTCTGCATAACAAATGTGTTCAAACAAGGTCCTTTTGTGTAACTCCCACTGAATTATCTTATTTGAAACAATTTGATTGAACTTAAGAGAGCAATAATAAGCTTTACCAGCCTTAAGTGAACAAAGGAACCACAGCACTCAAAGAATCTAGTAGAACCACCCACTTATTCTTGAGTTCGCTGTATTACAATCACTTGCAAGCCTTAGTATTTTACTTTGTCCTTTTAGAAGTAGAAATTTTGTGATCTGGGGGCAAAGGTTCTCTGCTTTCAGACATGACTGGGTAACACTGGATATTAACTATCTGCATCATATGAGCTTCCTGTTGCTGGGGAAAAAAAAAAGGATTAGGAACCATACATATATTGCATTATTAAATACAGCAGTCTTTCAGCTCTAGTTGTGTCAGTCTTTTGGACTAGTTACTGAAAAATGCTGCACAAGTGACCAGGCAGAGATTCTTCTTTTGTCTTACTAAATTATTATGAGTTAGTCATTATGAGATAATTATTTAGTCATTTCAGTCCTACTTAATTAAAGTGCAACAAATTTAAACAAATGTTCCAAAAGCATGAAGACTACCTCGAAATTTTGGTCTCTATGGTAAGATAAATTAAGAAGCTCCTAAATCTACACACAAGTACTAGAGAAAATTAATTTACAGACTCAAGGAGTTCACTTTTTTTCTACTGAGGTATTACTAGAGGATATGTGTTACCTTGCTAAAGTTCGTGGGTAAAACAGCTTCTCTTCATCTGGAATAAAGGAAAAAAAAAAAAAAAAGTTCCTTTATAACACTCAGAAGCTTAAACTCTAATCATCTTCATTCCCTGCATACCCTCACATGACACAAAGAAGCTATAGATCAGAAATTGGAAGTGTATGAACGGAGAAGTGTAAGGGACAGGAGCCTGCAGTGGCAGAAAGATCAGGAGAGATGACAGAGAAGACAGCATGAGCAAGAACAGCATGATATTGCGAGAAGCACATACAAACAGAGGGAAGATCATTTACCTACTCAGTAAGAAATGAAAGATATTCACATGCGTTATGAACCTCCCACCTATAAGTACAAAGTACAGATGATTTTCATAGAGTCTCAGGATACTACTGGTAATGTAAATTTGGGTGACAAACAGATGCATCTTTTCAGAGAACTGAGAGAATAGGACAAAATTACCAGGGCCAGCTGCTTCTCAGTAGGCAAATTGGGAGCTCAGCACAGTAGTATGGCAGGGGGCAGTAGTGGCTACACCAACAAGGAGCTGGGATGCAGAGCAGTAAGTCTAGATCAGGACCAGGTCCAGAGACAGGAATCAGGTCACAGCCAGCCCAGTGATCACCCAGCAGGTCCACACTGAAAAGGCAGGTCCAAGGGCAAGCCAGAAAGTCAAACTGGTGGGTCAGGGAGACAGAACAGGCAGAGACATAGCTGCAGTATAGCAGAGGCAGGGGCCAGCAGTACAACCTCAGCTTAAATGCAGCTGCCAAGGAAAGGAGTCAGCCCTTTGTTTCCAGCTCATTCATAACAGTTCTCATCAGCGAAGGAGCTGACCTCACCTGAACTCTGTAACTCACCTCAACTAACCTCCTGGAATGAATATATCCTCAAGGTCCTTGAATATTCCTAGAGAAGAATTCCCAAGAAAAATGTCTTAGCTTATATAGCATAAATAGTCATTTAAATAATCAAGGAGTTGACTATACCTTTTTCTGTAAAGTACTTGATCACATTGGAAAAACAAAACAAAACAAAACAAAACAGCAATCATATCCAAACCTCAAAACAAATACAGAAACAGACTCATCAGAAGACAGATTAGTAGATTATTGTTACCTAGCTTTTGTTAAATGATACATAGATTTTCAGTCACTGGGGTATGTATTTCAGATATGCATTTACTATATACACCAAATGTATCAGGACTTAAAAATATAAGTTCTTTTTATTATTTCTCCTGAAATAGACCAGGAAATTATAGTCTTATATACAAAGCTTCAAAAATATGAATGAGCTAATCAAGCTCATTCCATCATCAAGAGTCAAGCAGCTACTGCTACTGTGAGTAAGTGAATGGCATAGTAGGGAGAGAAGAAAGCCGTGTGGAATCTAAACAGGAATTTTAAATAAATAGGTTACAGGAGTGTTTCAGTTCCCATTTTCCTTCACCAAATGTACATCATAGTAAAAGGTACATATGCCAGTATCTATGCCATTACAGCTCCTTTGTTGGGACTTCAGCCTGTTTCAGTTAGCTAAAATAGGAAGATGGGAGCAATCTGAAATCCTTTCTTTATCTCTTTTCCCTAACATACATATTGTAGAACTCACTTAATCAAGACAGCTTGTTGGTCATGAACTCAAGTAACCAGTAGTTAAAAATTTAAATAACCTTTATCTAGATAATATTTAAATAACATTATAACCACATATCTACCTTATTCCACTGTGCTAAAGCATTTGTGACCTTAAAACAGTGTGTTAACACCTTAATTGTAATTGACAAGGCAATTTCCTGGTTGCCATTGTGTAGAACACCAGCCATGAACTTTTAACTACCATATTAATTCTTCTAATTGTAACTGGCAGCATAATTAGCTAGAATATTGCCCCAGGAAAGTGGCTTGTACTATTATTATTGTCGCAGCATAGTAAAGGTTTAACTTTTTTTTCATCTAGTATAATCAGTAAAGCATATTCTTTGAGTTTCTCAGACAATACAGTTTTTTTTTTGTAATTCACTGTGCCACCTTTAAGTCTCTTATTAGCATACTCGAATACGGTATATTGGAATATCCCCATTTTCCCATTGTTGTCTTTTTTAAAACTAATGAGTTTCAGAAGCAAGAATAAACTAGTCTAAGCATCCAAGTTCACCACTTGCTTTAGCAAAATGCCGTCTGGCTCAGCATATATACTAACTACATGTTATCACTGTTTTCATTATTCAGAACAAGACAATGAAATTAATAGAATTAGGTGTTTTAAATTTAATTTTAAGAACAGATGCAAGTAAACTGAAACTCTAATTAGCTGCAGTAATTAATATTCCTTATTACTTTACCTGAATAACTAGTCTGTGTGTTGTGAAGGGAGGAAATCCACCTCCTAGGACAGTGATTGTTGTGAATTTAGATGTTCCCAAAGCATTAAGGTAGCTTTAGATTTAAAGTGGTCCCCATAGCTACAATGTATTTGTATAGTCTTTGTCTCTTTGCCAACCTTTTTCTCTTCTGGATTTTCATTATCCTTTACATCAGGATGAAACTCACCTTAAGCTCTGCCACCACATCTGCCACTATGTGAAGTAATTTCAGCAGTTGTACTTCAAGATATTCCAGAACATTGATAAAATATCTATATGAATCATATTGTTAAGTTCTTACTCCATTTTCACTCAACTTTTCCTCAGTCAAACTCCTATAGGTTTGTAATCACTTTAGGATTTGGCCAAGTGTGTAAACAACATAAGTTGGTTTGGTTCTTTTCTTCAAATGTTTACCTATCTTGATTAAAAATTGATCTTACAGTACATAGACTGGCTTAGACTCTTATAGATCTCCCTGTCACTATGGACAATATTTGAACTTGTATATCAGAAGACTTGTGAAGAATAACAGATTTTAGTATAAATTCTTTTTGATTGACAGTTTGACAAGAAATATCACTATTGTGGAAATTTAAGAAAACTGTCATATAAGCTATCTTTCTGCCAAGATAAACAATGGTGATTTTATAAAGAAGGTCACTTATTATGATTTTTGGAATTAAAACTAATCCAACAATGTACCTGATCCACCATGTATGATGAAAGCAATTTATTGCTGCTTCTCAGTATTGAAAAAGTTCATGCTGTCATTGATTGACCTTTAAAAAGAAAAATGTAGCTGGCTTATGGGTAAAAGCATTCCTTTCTCCCTCACTTTCTTCATTAGGGTTTGCTGCATAGTTTCACAGCATTTCTTAAAGCCTGCCAACATAAATCAAATGTGCAATTGTCACCTGAGCACAATGATCTGATTGTTTAAACCCTTAGTTAATGATAATGCTTCATAATCGTTATTTCAGATGAAGGAGTCAGTAAGTGCATGTGGTAGCTTACTAACCATCCGTATTTTGTCTGAATGATTCCAGGTAAGGCTGTGGAACATTGCTATGACACCTAAGGCCCACTTTTTTTTTTTTTTTTTCTCCTTTTCCCTATTCACAAAATAAATCACCTATCACACAAGGAGTTGTCAATATATTCCTGATCTTGAGATGTACTTTCACTTGAGAAGGAGGTATGCCTAGAAAATAAAGACTGATTACCAGATTACCTGAAAAATGATTAAAGTTATAATTAATCTATCATATCTAGTAGTGCATGATTACTTATTGAAATTTGGCACCAACTTTTATTATTTTGTCTTCCACTTGAAAGTAGTGTCTCTTCAATTTCAGTTATGTTCTTCTGAGTCATCTGTGATGCTATATCTTTCCACTGAATTTCAACAAAATTCAATGCAGTTCATGCAGAGCAATCTTCTCTTACGGTATTAGAAGAATATAAATCAACTTGTCCTGAAGGCAAGAGGTATCTCTGTTACAGAAAGTCACTGTTAATCCCTGAAATCCACTCTTCAGGTAGAAAAAAGATGCTGCAGGACAGGTAGAAATGTTAAAATGTCATGACAATATGTCTGCCATTGTATTCAATGAGAAACAGAAAGATTGTCATTAAACAAATTAGAAACATTTATCTGAAATGATTTTTTTTAATCAAGAGAAAAGCTTTTTTTTTTTTTTTTGATAAATATGCAACTTGCCTTTTTCCACGCATTTCTTGGCATGTATTGTGCCCAAAGGTAATAGTACTGGAATTATTACCGGAAAATTAATAGATAAATTGGTCTTCCAAAGACATTAGAAAAGAGTATTCCAACTAGAAACATATTATTTAAATGTAAAACAATATCAGAAATGAATTTTGCATAAATGACTTATGCCTTGAACATAAAAATGTGTATTTGCAAAATAATATGTGCATTATAATTGCATTTGCCAAATGATGCACAAATGAACAGGCCACAGCTCACTCAAAGTCAAAGGAATTGTAAATAAGTTTTACAAATAAAAACATAGTTTGAAAATTCCAACATAGAAAAAGAAGTATGAAAGATTTTACTGGACTACTAATTATATACTTTAATAAACTTGGTGGGTTGTGCATTGCCTGTAAACCTGAGGCAAGATCTGTTCCTATCATTTTTAATCTTCTTTCTTTTTTATTCCTAGGGAAAGAATTGAAAACTTTTACAAGGGCTACTTTTCAATGGATTGCAAGATTCTTCCTTACCATAACCAGCTGTGATGTTGGCCAGGGGACCTTTTCTTCTCAAAAGTTTCTTCTCTAGTTCTTCATAGTTCATGAACTATGTTTATAAATAAAGCTATCAGGTTCTACACAACTATTCTAATATTTCCAGATAAGCACTACTTAAAAATATTTTATGAAGTTATTTGTGTCGAATTGCTTCAAAAATATTTCAAGAAAAAGGTGTTCAGTATTCAATATTTACTTATATTTTCTGTTTCTGACAGTTCATATTTCACAGTATTAATTCCTAAGAAACTAAACAAAGAGACCTTTTTACATTTGGATTTTTTTTCCCCAGGTTTTAAGAAAAAATTTATTCAAACTTTCAGAAGTGTTGTTATCTAGAATATTTTAAGATAGACTACAGTAGTTTTACATGACCAATTTGAAAAAAAATTATGCAAGTAGAAAATATATTTTTGTGAACATAATTCTCCTATTTGTTTCATTAAATGCTTTGTATTTATTTTTCTAGCTTGCCAACTAAACCTGGAAATACGAAGTTAATCTAATTTGTCCTGCTTCTGAATTATTATCAGTAATAAGGATTAGGTCATCCATCTTCTGTCTTCACAGCCACCTATTCTGTCATATGTATTGTACTTGCTGTCATCATTTACTGGTAGTTAATAAGCAAATAAATTAAGAATCGACTTTGAAATTTCTGTGATTGTTTTTTTTTAAGCAATAATGTCAAGATTCCAGTAACTCATTTGGTCAGTATAAGTAATTGGAAGAAGAACCACAGTGGAAAAAGAAGATTACTGAATACATTGATTCAATTTTCTGTCAGTTAGTAGTTTATTTTCACTGGAAAATGAGTTAAAATTCATCTGTACATACATAAACCTATCAAGTACATTACTAACTGACTTCACATCTCAGGTAGAAATCATGTGAAGGATACTGAATTAGATTATGAAAACCATTTTAATCATAATCACCTATATTTTAAGCTTTATAGTAGTATAGATTATACTTAATCTCTGGTATTTCAGTTCTTAGGTTATTTGAAATTAAAATTTTTGGGACAGAGCTATTAAGATATGGTTTTAAGTTATCAGGTTACTTCTACTTTTCTCTTATGTCATTTGCGAGTAGAAAAAAATCAGAATTTTTAAGATAATTTGGGGATAATAAAACCAAATGTATATATATTTTCAATCAAAAAGAATTATCATAGCACAGAATGTTAAAAAAAAATGCCTGTTAAAAAAAATGCTTGACAGCAGAGAGGCTACATCTATTTTCATGAAAGAGATTTTCTCAAATGTTCTTCACATTGTGATAAAGGTGCTATGCAAGATAATAAATAAGGAAGGAGTTGTCCTTATAGCGCTGTTTAAATAAGGCAATTTGGAGTTTTCCTTTTTTTAGTGTTTAATGAACTTCTGTATTCCACCATTAACTTTCATTTAAATGGAATTAGTAGCACTTATTTCTTGGAAGGGTGGTCCAAAAATTGTTTTTTTTTTTTTTTTTTAAAGAAAATCTGTTCTTCCTGAGGATATTTAATGTTTATACATACACACACACACAAACATATTTGTATGTGAAGTTAACCTGGGAGAACTAATTGTCATATGATTGTGAGGGCCTTCTACTGTAGAAATAAAAAAGGACCATAGTAACAAAATCTATATTCTTAGAGAGTACACATTTGCACATTCATCATGCTGCTGCGGTTCAGGTTTGGTTGGATATGTGTACCTGGCTAGACTCACTTAGACTTGCAAACACTATACAAGTGATCGTGCTGATCTAGTTGTGGCAGTAGGTCAAGTATCTAAAGGTTGAAAAGATACAAAGGGAATCCTTTCACAATA
>VXAL01004500.1:0-11012 GCA_013399475.1 Chauna torquata
TGTGGGGTTAAACCACAACAATAACGGTAATGAAATTAGAAAGTTTTTTTCAACAATTGGTGTGAAAACAAGGAGTCCTCACTTCCTGAAGTTTTTCTAAAAAAAAAAAACTAAATTTTCTACTGCTCCTAAGAAGCTGCTTCATAGTGCACTAATTTCTACTGGGAAGTTTGTTGAGCCTGTGATTTCAGGAGCCTTTGGGTCTGGCAATTTTCTTTATGGAAAAGGCAGGAAGAAATCATGACAGAATAGTGAGATGAAAAAAGTTTTACCCGAGACTAAGTATCCTCCAAAAATTTACCTATTACAGGATAGTTACTGCTCTTCTTTCAAACTGTAGGCATGTATCTGCAATCAGCAGCCCCAGAGGCAGCTGCTTTCGCTGATTAATCGCTGATTTCAAAAACTGCCATGTCCTCATATTGGGTTATCTCCAGCCCTTTGCAGATGAATATTTGTATTCATTCATGTTGTATTTGGGTCACCAGCTCCCAAACATTTTTATCTGAGGCCTTTACGAGAAGCTTCTAGTGTTTAGACCATTTTTTTATTCATCTGACAATGTCCTGACAAATGTTGTCATTTCTTCTTTATTCTTCATTTTTTCCTCTTTATTCTTCTTTTGTGCATACTCTCTTTCCCCCTTTTGTGCCTTTTTTGCATAATACTTTAATGACACAGAAGAAAATTCTATTGCAAAACTCACTAAACTTCTAAGGAATTATGTTTAATTTTTTTTATTATTATTATTTCATTCAATAATTCCAGGTTTTCTGCCTTTGAAGTATCATAAACTCTTGATCTCTACTGTTTATACACTTCACAGTCACATGGGTTTGAAAATCCTAATTACTCAAAAGGGACCAACAAAATTAAGTTTTCTACAGCATATGTAATTAAGAAGAATCTCAGTTTTTATATGGGGATAATTTCTTATATGATAAGAATGAGCGGAAATATGAATAGCTAGGCAAAAAGTCTCTACTGGAGCTGTGTGCAGTAACTGAAAGACAAATGACTATGAGATGCATTTGGAAATGGAAAGGAGTGAGCAAAGTGTCTATTGCCTATGGTCTCCACTCCTTTGTGATTCCTTTTTTAATAGTTATAGTGCACCTGGAAATGTGAAGTTGCCTGCTTTGTGTTACTGTATGCATGGAATAGTTTAAAATTTCCATATGAGTCAATTAATTCTTTAACAAAGGATTTTAAAAGTTACTTATCTTTCTAAGAACACTGAATCAGAGCATTTACATTTTCTGACCAGAAATCACTATAAGTGATACAGAAAGGAATAATGCTAATTGAGGAGAGGTTATGAGTTTAGAGGTTGAATAGAGGAGGGATTCAATCACAGCTGTGGATTTAACTTGGCTTATAATTATGACCCACTCAGTTCAAAACATGTCTTGAAAATGACTTTGAAAATGAATCTAAACAGTTGTTAAGTAGGGGAGATTTGACAGAAGATCTGTAAAATTCTCAGCTCAAAATCCTCCAAAGTTAATACTTATGGTGTGTGTTTTTAATCAATAGACATTTACATATATATCCCTTGCTGGAATTTGCTACGGTACCTAGATACTGGAAAATTTATTACTATTTTAAAAGCTGATACGACCTGATAAGAAAATTTATCTACTTATAATTTTTACTGGACATTTGTTATTTAACTATTTGCATGGTGTTCTTTTTGCTATATAATCATATGAGTCTTATCTAGAAATCTTCTAATTGTGGTTTGTAGACTATGAACACAGGAGCTGCAGGGAGCTGTTACGAAAAGATGTAACATTCACAGTTTCTGCACCTTTGGAAGGCAACTGTCTGGTAAGTTTAGAAATCTAAGCAAATGTAAGAATTTTCTCTCTAAAATTTGTCTATAGTCAAATACAAGCACTTTTTTTTAATACTCACTAAAGGTATTTAATACCTTGTAGGCATACCAAATTAACATGAACAGTGAATTATCTACACCTGCTAACTAAAAGAAGGCCACAAGCAACAGTAAATCAGTTGGTATTATACCAATTGAAAAGTCCAACAGGTGGTTCTGTCTCTCTTCTCTCCACATGCACATACTGCATCTTGCACCTGTAAAGTAAAAAATTATTTTAAAAGATGACTTGCTACACTAACATGCAGCTTTCTCACTTTATTGTCCTTCTATTGCTTACACCTAGAAAAAAATGGCCTGTCTTGCAAGCTTTAAGTTATTTAAAAAATTATTTGGGCAAGTTTTTTTGCACCTGTAAAGTGTTGTTGCCAACACTATTACTGTATGAGTTCATCTAAGAGGATGGTTACTTGTTAAAAGGATAGATACCTGCAAAACTGATGCAGGAGTAAGTGTACAAAAAGGATTTGCAGTGTTGAGGTCTTGCCTGTATTTACTGTCCCAAACAAGTAGCCTGCTTTCCAGAAGTTTTGATCATTTATTGGATCCCAAAAGTTTTACTGGGAAGTGCAAGAAACCTCATCATCTTAATATTCACTGAAGACAAGCATTCATTCCATACCTTTTGCCGAAAACTGAAAACAATGCTAATTTCTGCTAGTTCTGTTCTCTTTGAGTGCTTCTTCATACCTAGGCCATGTTATGAGGAGCACAGTGAAGCATTCAGCAGTTATCTATTTTAGATGATAGAGATAACTTAATGCTTTTGTTTTGGGAAACATAAATTAATGAACTCTTTATTGTTATTTCCCCCTTAACCTAGTTCTGCAGCACATTTTCTCCAATTTTCAAAAGCTTTAGATAGTAACTCTAAGCTGTGATTTCTAGGTACATCTAAAAGGAGAAGTCGATAATATTCTTTCAGTACCTCTGGGGTTTTTAAAGGCTAATCCTGGGTTTAGGTTCAAAGTAAAATCTGAAGCTTACCTAGTCCAGCCTTCTGCTCAAAGCAGGGTTAAATTCAACCCGAGATCAAGTTGTCCAGCTGAGTTCTGAAAATTTGTCATTAACTATAGTAGATAGTTTGGGAAAACTGAAAATATGAATTTCAACAGCTTGAGCTAAAAAGCCGACATTTTAGCAAATCTTATGTACCTGTATATATTCATATTTCTCATGGATTGAGAAAGATTGTGTGCTTAGCTCACATTCACCAGTCTGTTACACTTGTAATTCATCTTTAAAAAAGATTAGTTTAGTTCCAGCCTGTACTATATAATAAAAACTCTTGTGCTGTACAACTAGGTCTTGTAATGCTGAGAGTTATGCTGACAAGAGCAACTTTAAATATGTCTGTACCCAGCATTAGTTATAAAAGAAACAGAAGCCCAGCCGATGGAAGGAAAAGACTCCAATTCAGAATTAAGTTTGGAAAATAAATTAAAGGAATCAAAGGGCAATAGAAAGTAGTTTACATTTCAGAAGTGAGGAAGACCTGATGAGACAGCAAGTATCCAGTACAGAAAATTCATTGTGTAGACATTTAAAAAAGCAAGACATAAAGGATAAACTACTGCCAAGTTACACTCCACATTCTGTTGCCATCACAAGCATAACAGTAACAATAGTAGCTGGGGAAAGATATTGACTATAGAAGAAAACTGTGAAATCTGGGG
Source organism: Chauna torquata (assembly GCA_013399475.1). Taxonomy (NCBI): domain Eukaryota; kingdom Metazoa; phylum Chordata; class Aves; order Anseriformes; family Anhimidae; genus Chauna; species Chauna torquata. The sequence goes on from VXAL01004500.1 coordinate 3,574, forward strand.
AAAAAAAAAAAAAAAAAGGTTAATCCAGAGCCAGGTTTGGTAAAAATAAAAAGAGCTTAAAAGTTATAGATGATCAAAAATTTGAGTGAAACCTTTTTTCCTGTCAGAAAGCTCCACCCCCCCCCCAAAAAAAATCAAAGGTTCAATTTTTTTTTTTTTTCACAATAAACATTTTGCCCAATCCTTTCTCCAGTGTAGTTGTTAATATTTCTTAGGTGATAATTACCGCTCTGTGTTCTGCCGGTCTATAACACCTTTCTTACTCCTCCCACATCTAACTTTTTTTCTGCTCAACACAAGTTGAGTCTGAAAGTATATTAAAAACAGTAATCATAATTAAGTTGAACTCAAGGTGTCATGTCATGTAGTTTTTTCCATATTTGTTTCTTCCCAAGGCTTATAATTATCCTGGACCATATATCTGATCTGGTTTTTCTTGGTGGCATACAAACTCTCACAGTTGATGTAGCCCTCCGGTTGCATGAGGGACCCTGGGAAGGAAAAGCAAAAGGCATCAGCAGCAAGGCGAAGGCACACAAAACATAACAGCCATTGCCACCCTGGCCTTAGTTTGAGGCTGGCTCTTTGTCTTTTAGATACCAAGAAGAGGTAGCTTAGTTTTCACAACTACATTATTTTTAATTGTGAAGACTATTACTTGTCATTACAGTCTTATCTCACTACTTTTCCACTAAGTGTTTGGTCCAGAATATATATTTGCATCCTTCATTTTAATTTCTGAAAAAAATATTCTGATTTTCAGTGGCTAAAATCCTAGCCAGAAAACAGAACTGGTGGGTGTTCAGTTGTTCAAAGCGAGGAAGACATTTTTATCTTATGGTTATGAGTATGTCTTGGTTTTGCTTGAATTCTTAAAAATAATAAGATAAAAATGTCTTCTTCAAGTCAGAACTTCCTGAAATATAATTTCCCAGAAAACTTCTGCTTTTCCGTATACATTTTTTTTACGGAGGTGGAAGTCCCTGTGTTGAAACGACCACCACAAACTAATGTCATTGTAGCTCCTGAGTGCCAGGAGAGACTTGCTTGCCTTGGAAGTCTAGGTCCTCAAAAGGGAGAGGAGAGGAAATGGGAGAAGGGGGCCTCAAATCAAATCTGTCTGAAACAGGTCATGAATAAGAGCTCTTCTTATAGATGTAGGGGGACACCCTGTACCGACCTTGTCCCGTCCCAGTCCCCACAGCCCTGCCCTGCCCGGACTTGGGCCCCCCTGCAGGCCCATGTCCTGGGCTGTCCTTGGCCCATCCCTGTCCCCAGGGCAGTGCCTGGTGCTGGGGCTGCCCTGATGTGCCCAGCTGCCCTGTTACTGGTGGGGTGGTAGGACGGGCCTGGCTGCAACGCCTGCCCTGATGGACCTGGGGAGACCCTGTGGCCCCCACAACACCCTGTGAGGCTCCTGCAAAGGATGGGAAAACAGCAAATCACTGGCCCTGACAGCTTTCAACCTGTTTTCAGTCTGTGCTTGAGCTCACTATGGTAGTAATATCAAAATTAAATAAACACTGAAGAGGAACAAGAGGATGGGAGTTACTTAATTATTTTCACTTAATTTTAATTGCTGACATTTTGAGTGGTAATTTAGTTTCCTGAGTTCTCCCCTACCCTCTTTCTTGATGACATTGGGAATTTGGCCAGTTTTTTATTGCTTTGGGTTCTCTCTGTGCTATTTGGAAAAGAAGAGCTTTAACAGGTGAAAAGTTGAAAATCCATTTTAATCAAGTGACTGCATGGAGGCATGATAACATTTGAAAGCTTAGCACTTTATTTGGGGGTGGGAAGAGGGATAACAGGAGCTAGCTCATCTGCAGTAGACTGAAATCCACCTTGGCAGATTTGTGTATGTATGCTATATATAGCCACTGCAGCCACACACACACTGTGCAATACACAAAAAAGCCTTCAGTGCAATGTATGTATCTAAAATAATAAAAATAAAAATAAGCCTTTATTTGGACTAATAAAAGGAAGGATGTTTTGCATAAAAAGGGGGGTTGGTTGTTTTTCTTCTCTGCTGTTGCTGCTCTGTTTTTAAAACAGGACAAACAAAAAAAAAAAAAAGAAAATTAAGGTAAATCTTATTAGACAAGATGGAAGAAGACCAGCAGACAGAACTGACAAGAAAAAGCATGTGGAGTTTTAGATACTATAATCCATTTATAGGTATAGTCATTTTCAGATGAATATTTCTTAAGAAGCCACTTGCAAGCATTTGCAAAGCTCCCTGCAGTTGTCAGCTAGATTGGTCCCAGGTACCCTCTCACCCTTCATGGTGTAAATGCTGACACCCTGCTTTTTTCTTAAATCCACAAGCCATTCATTACTGACAACTTGCCTTCTGCTTCTGAGGTACTTTAGTGACTAGAAGATCTATTCCAAGTTCAAAGTTAACCATCTAATGTTATTTTCAGGGTTTTGCTGCTGCTGTGGTTGTTTGCAGAAAAATAATTGAAATGTTCCAACTATCTCATCTCTGTTTCCTTCATCCTGTACAGCTCCACAACACTGACAGATTTCTTGGTGCCAGTGTTTTCAGCATTTGCCAGCATAGTCAGTGACTATGCACATTAGCCATCATGATCAAAAACTTTGTGAATCTGTTTTTTTCCTGTCATGTCGTGTTGCTGAAAACAAACAAACAAAACCAACACAACAACACACAAAAACACAACTCATGGTCAAAAATTGCTAAATGGTTTGTGATGAGTTCCCTGAAAATGGGATTGATTTTTCTGCAAGGCAGCATTTTTCTGCATTAAAAATTAATAAATTATTGGATATTCCTATAACTTAATCCTGCATTTTAACAGTTAAAAATGCTTCTACCAAATGTCCATACTAAAAGAAAATGGTCACATGTTTTACTTAGATAAAAACACAGCTGGATATTTATGAGACACCATTTTTCTATAAATATAGAAATTCAGTAATTATCACTGGTGTGCAGTAGTAATAAGCACAGCTGGGGAATGCTGCTGCTGCTTCATTGGTTACAAACATAAACTTCAGACTAACAAGTTCTTGCTCGTTCTCATCTGCTTCTTAAGGGAAAAAATATAGGAAAAAAACATAGGGAAAAACAAAACAAAAACAAAACCAAAACGAAAACAAACAAACAAAAAAACCCCACCAACATCAGAACATCACAGTTAAAGCTGTGCCTGGCCCATATAACTGGTGGTGGATGACAAGTTCCAAGGCCAGTGGAGTCAGCATAACTCTCTCTGTGCCTTGGGATCAAACCATGGACGTTTTTCAGAACTGAATCACTGAAAAGGCTAAGCAAAAAGCTGAAACTAAAAGCAACTGTACATTNCTTCCTTCTTTCCTTCCCCCCTTCCTTCTGTCTTTTTATTGAGGGATCAAATACCAGTGTTATTGAAACTAATGGTCAGTATAGTATGGAAGAACAGTAACTACACAGTGATAATCAGCTAACCTCAACTACTATTCAGGAAGCCCTAATTACTTTGAAATTAGCTGGATACGTAGGCAGCTGGTGGCTAACATTCCAAATTGTCACCTACTAATTAAATGTGAGACATTCATATTCAGACTTTATTTATAGCCTGTAAAGCTTGGAACTACTTTTCTAGATAGAAATTATAGTACAGTTTTGGGGAAAATAAATAAATAAATAAATAAAAATTGTTCGAGGTATTTCTTTGTAGTCCCTGTCACTTTGGACTCCCTCAACTAACACAGGACTGTGTCTTTTGTCTACTCCCTCCCATATGCTGTGATCCTCGAAAGGATCAGATAGTCCTGTTTTGTAGTACCTCCTTCATGATCTGATACAATTATCCTTAAATTCAGAATTTACTTTATCTATGTATTCCCACTTCAAAAACAGGATGTTCCCTAATACTGAATGGAAGAGTTGCCCCTTTGCGTTGGCCTTCCAAGCTGGCTGGCTGCATAGAGGACAGCTGAGTATCACACTGTGAAAGTCATTATACATTTATTTCACTCCACTTCCTTTTCCCCTTTTGTAACCAAACCATGTTTTTTCTTTTTTGAAAATTATGTAGGCTCTTGATCTGTGCCTTTGATCCATTTTAAATATTCTGCGAAATGCATAGGTGGAGAGGTCATGTAACTACCAAGCCAGACTAACCGCTGGACTATACTGGACTCTGCACAAAGATTTTCAAAAGAGTCCTACAAGATCTATGAGGTACCAAAAGCCAGACTAATTCAGATCCTCTTCAGGGAAGGCATCTTGTTTAATGGCTATTAAGGGAGATGTTTTTGGAACACGTTCATAGTCTGGCTGTGCCTCATGCTTTCTTGTAAACCTCTGTGGCTAGAAAGTGTTATCTGTGAAACAAATGTTTAGGGACCACATCTCAGCTGGTTATTGTAGGTGGTTTTGTTGGTGGTGGTTTTCGGTTGTTTGTGTGTTTAGCTCCCATGCAGAAAGGTGATATACAATATAAATCAGAAGAACAAAACCAAAGTAGGCAATGTAAGAAGCAGTGTCAGATCATAGCAAAAACAACATTGCAAAGATCAGTGCAGGCCTTCTAGGATGGGTAGGTGATTTTATTAAAACAAACATAAAAACTAAAAAGCTAATTGCACTCACTAACGCTCACACCCATACTCACCAAGTCACCAAGATGGGTGTGTGGGGGTGTGTGTGTATGTGTGTTAGCAGTCTCTCCAATATGCAGTCACCAAGGTGTTTGTACAATAACAGTTGGTCCGGGATGATACGGAGTACAAAGAACACTTGGTACTCCTCAGTCTCCTCAGTTTTTCTTAGTTTGGTGACAATGGGCTAGTTTTGCATGTGCCTGTTGTACTCTTCAGAGGTGAATCCCTCCATCCTGTCCAACCTCTATGATTATTCAGAATTTACTCACTTATTTGTCTATTGATATGGATGTTCTGAGAATCAGCATATAGGTGCATGGGGGTCTTGATGACCCAATAGTCTAGGTGCTGTCAACACATGCTATTCTTACAAGCCTCTCTTCCTTCTCATTTTCCTTCTGTTGTTTCTATAGCTGAAAAAAATCCTTTTGATTCTCCATTCACACCAATCTTAATGATTTTACCACATTTCCCTAAAAACTAATGTTGGACAACCAATTTCCTTTTGTTTCTGATTGCTTTTCTTGTGTCAACAAGCCATTAAAGCCACTCTTAAAATGGATTAAAGCTATTTCTTAAAATGCAGTGGTATCATTTTTACATATTTTTATAAGAAAATGATGCAAATCAGTAATCATTATATCTGGTCAGATGTGACAGCTGAGGAATATGAGTGACCTTGTAATGGTTCACAGTTCTCTGAGTAATAAACTCATCAATATGAAAGAATAAAAAGTCTCTGAAATGCAGAATATTGATACAATGACAGGCAGATTGGCCCAAATCAGCAGCTTAGAGAAAAACAAAGTCTGGCTGGGTTAAAGACAGGAAGAAGATATCTGCCTAGAGATGTGAAAACACTTTTCATCCCCAACTTTTATCTGGTTAGTACAGACAAGGACAAATCAGCTGGCTTGGGTCCTGGAACTACAATTCCCATCTCAAGGCTGGGCAAGTCTTTTGACAACATTTCAGCACATCCTCTCCTTGCTAAGTTTCTTCTGTATTAATTTCTCACTTTTGATTACATGGTCCTTTAGTACGAACTGTGGTCGTTCTGATGTTCTTATTGATATTAGCATCTTGACATAGTCTGTGTCCTGATATATCAAAATGTTCAAGGCTTCTTTGAATGACATCATCTTCTTGATACCTAAAATGCTGATGTAGTATGAAAAATTATTCACATAAAAATATTGTCACGTCTCAAAAATACAACAGAACTTGGGTATTTTTTAATCTCTGCTGTTTCATCTAGACTACAACAATTGCCACATATTTGGCTACAAAAAACATTAAAGGAAGAGTGTGTGAGGGGGGAGGAGAGTATAAATAATGAACAATTACTCTCAGTTATAGTTCTGAAAGGCAGTCAGTCATATCTCCCTTGACTGAAGGGCTCTACTTTCAATATGTGAGTGAATAATATAAGTATGAATGAGAAACAAATGTTTAATCAGATCTTGTAAAAGCTTTTGTAGGACATCGTACAATAAGAATCCCACAAAAGCTGTTAAAATTGCAAATCTTTAGTTCTTTGCTGTAAATCACCCTTACATTATGTGACAAATGAACTAAGGTGCAGCAAGATATACTCAGAGACTATAAAAGATTAACAAATAGATGTTTCGTATTCATTCTATGCATTGTTGGATATTTTAGTCTACTAGCACTTTCAGAAATGTACTAGTAAGTACATTATAGCACCTAAAAGTAATACAGCAAGGATCTAGTTTTCTAAATCTGTGCATAAGTTTAAAATATATTTTCTGCAGAGATGATTAAGTAACAGTTTTTTATAGGTACAGTAAAAAAAAAATAATAAAGCAGGTTTGAATGCATTGGCAAACCACTGGAAAATTTTATACATTTTGAATATTTTAACACCTGCCTGAATTCATAATTAGAATTTGATTAATGCCATTGCAAACACTGGATAAAAAGGTGAAAGCTCATGCAAATGCATGTGCTTATTATCATTCTATATTTTCTCACTTCAGTATCTAAGATAAAGAAAAAGTCCTTTTCCCTTTCTTTCTTGGTCTGATTCCACATTGCCTTAGGTAATTACTATCTTGTGTTCTAAGTGTGAATGTAATCAGAATAGTGGTATTTTATACACACTCTGAAAAGCTGTAGGAATGCACACAGACTTCAAGCAGTAGAGAATTGGATTCCCTACCTACAGAGCACTGTACACTACAGACTAGTGCCCAATTTTGCTAAGGTAAAAGATGCAGAAAAGATTTATTGACAACTGTTCTATCAGGAAGCAAAGCCTTAATCAAATGCTCCTCTTGCTCCTACTGACTTTCCTATCAACTTAATTTTGTTCTTGTTTTTACTGACATGCAGAAGCACAGATCATTCTTCAGGAAGCAGAGACAGAGATTGCCGGCAGAGTGCACTAATTTTCCTCACAAACTTTTGTTTAGTTGTTATATAAAAGTCTATGACAAGCTAAAAATCAACTAAAATAACTAACTGCTGATGTTAGAAATGTTATGGTTCTGAATGTCTTTCTCCACTGACTCATCCCTTGAAAGTTACACCTGCTTTTGGGAATTACTGCTGAGAAAGGCATATTGTGTTACCTCGGAAACAGCTGCAACCACATGTGTATATTTAGATACAAGGTATTTCACTTCCTTCACATTTCTGTCTGATATGCCATTTGCTTTTTATAAGCTGTTAATACAGTCAGTCCTTTGCTATCACATCTGCTCTCTTATACTTTTGAGTCTAGCCAGCTGCAGAAGATGGTGCAGTAAGGATGCACATTTGGTGACACAGCCCCATTTCTGTTATATCCAAAAGTTCTC
>VXAL01004502.1:15643-27858 GCA_013399475.1 Chauna torquata
TCCCTCCCGCGGCTGGGGGCGAAGCCGCGCGGCTCGGCGCCCGCTGGCGGCGGGCACCCCGGCTGCCTCGCAGCAAATGGCCCCCAGCGGCGTGAGGCCGGCCGGCAGGTGGACATCTGCCGGTCGCCCCGTGATCCGTAACGAGAGCGCGGCGGGGCCTGAGGTGATCTCACCCCGCGCCCCTTCACCAGACTTGTAAAGAGGCTGCGGGCGGGGATCTGCTGACAAGGCAGTTACGGATCGCGTTGAGGTGGCTTGCTAAAGGTGTTGAGTGCGCGTGTGGCACGAAATGCGATTCGTGAGTCAGGTTTCGGTCCGTTAGAAAAGCGTGTAGAGTTAAGAACGGTCAAACAGTCGTGTTAGTTTTCAGAGCCTAGGCTCTCGGTTCAGATTCCGGATTCAGTAAGAATTTTTCTTCAAAAAAGATCACCTTCCGGAATGGGAATAAAACCCTGCTTCGGGCCTCTGCTCCCCAAAACTGCGCGTTGCTTTGCACCGCTGCTCCCCCAGAAACATTGCTGCCCTGTCGGCGCGGTCTGTGTCTCTCCTGGCTGGAGGCACAGCTTGCCAAAGTGAGGAGGCTTGGCTGAAGGGTGGGAGTTAACAGGGAGCACAAGCAGACAATCTGCTCACGTCCTCTATTGAGCCACCCCTCTAGTAAAGCAAAACTGAAAACACATGAACGCTCTTTGGATATTGCCTCCCATGTAAGCAGCTTACTCCTCTAACTGACAGTGACCCAGCGCAAGGCACTGTGTAAGCACCACACAGCTTTGTACAGATGTGTGAGCAACTGCCCACACAGGCAGAAAAGCTGAAGTTAGACTAGCTGACCGACTGAGGGCTGACATACAAAACTAGAAGTTAAAGGAAAGGATGTAAGAGAAACGAAGAAGATTATACGATTTTCAGAACAAAAGGCACCTGAAGCTTAAGTCACCCTCAACTAGTCTCTCAGGGTATTTTACTTGTCATTCAAGTTCTGCGTATTTGGAGAGCATTAAACAAAAGAGTGTGTGTGTATGCACGTGTTCAGTAGTTCTAAGTATTTGGAACTGCAAAAAATTATAACCCTAGTTGTTCAAAATGCAGACCTTCGTCTGAGACGATGAACCATCTCCACATCCTTTGTGAACCATGTTGCAAGATGGGGAGGTTTTATCTTTTAAAATAAAATGCAGGTATTCTTCATCTTTTGGTACAGCATTTTTATCAATAAATCAGTTTTTCAATTGCTATTTAGGCAATATTTTGAAAATGAAAATATTTTTCATAACCCCTTGGCAAGATAGGAAGAAGTATTTTAATAAATTATGTTTTATTAATTTATTAAATTAGTTAATTTAATAAATTCAGGAAATCCTTTTAATCAAAATTGTTTTAAAATGTTTCATGTAAAAATTTTTATGAAAAATCTAAAGTGGATCTAATTATATGGTAATTCTTGGAAATTTTTAACGTAGTCACACTAATGAAACATCTCTGTAATTGTTTATGAAATTATACAATATTAAACCCTAAAACTGCAAGTACACACTTCTTTAATTGATTATATTGCATAAAGTTGGGCGCATATTTAAATCATTTATGTTGAAGTAGCAAGCTCATTTACAATAGCAACAACATACTATTTAAGAAGTGGAATATGCCATTGAAGAGTGCTTTCCCTCTGCTACTTCTTCCCACAAAATTTTTTTTTGTTTTATTGCAGCCACCCATAGAAATTCAAAATGTTAGTGATACATTGTACTGTTTGAAACTTGATCTTTTAACAGATGATACATCCTTTTAATTACAGATACAGACACAGCAATAACTATATGGATGTTCTCTTCTGATCATGATCCCTAAATACACATGTCCATCTTATTATGTGTTTTTCATCTCTGCAAGTCTCTCCAAGCTTTTCTTAATTTCTTTCAGTTGCTAGTAAGGATATATGAGTTAAGAAATACTTAATTTGGTCAGGCAGCACATTATGTCTTCCTATAAATTCCCCTTGACAGTCAAGAAGCCTATTTCATCTGCATTCTCAGTCTTGTACATGCTTCCTCATCTATTGACATGTAAATCATTTCACAAGAACGGTGAAACTGAAAAATAGCTGAGAATTGGAGATTAAAAAAAGTAAATAAATCAGTACCTATTTCAGTGCTATCACCGCAATGGTGTCTCTGCTGCATGCTGTGTTCTCTGTGTTTAACATTAAAATACAACTTGCAAGTCCTTTGTGTAAGAATGTTGTTCTACTTGAAAACAGCCCTGATCAGAAAGTCTATAGAACTTCAGCAAATCCATACAATGGATCACGGAGAGAGGGAATAAAATCATTTTAATTATTATTCATGGCCAGTCCCCGTACAAGCTCTATACTGTAGAGAATGCTGTAGTTGTTGCTCCGTTTGTACAACACCTACTACGAAACGAGCCCCCAAATTCTGCAGTAACACAAGTAAAGAAGGTTACTTTTTTACTGAGAATCTGCCTGCAGTACTTACACTTTAAATTAGACACAAACTACATTTCAGGCACATAGTATGGTGTGTGACAAAAGATACGCTCAGTTTCAGAGTGGCTAATATATTTTTGGTGGGTTATTTTTTAAATGTCTCATGGAATAAATATATTTAAAACAGGCATGTGAATGAAAAGAGGCACAGAATAGCAAGCTTAAGAAATAATGTGAGAGGATATTACAAGAGAGTGTAATAGGTGTATTGAGAAGATAAGCCCAAGAGAAGCATAAACAGAAAACAAGAAGCTAGCAAAAGGTATTAGGAACAAGGATTTATGCAGCAGCAAAAGCATGCCAGGCCTGAATGTGAACAAGTTGAATTTTAGCTTCATGGTGAGGATGAAAGGAACCTAGTGAGAAAATACAGAAGATTAAAGACATCTAGTCATTGCAGGAGCAAAAAGATTACACCCCAAGTTTATTCAAGGAAACTAAACTACTTTTGTGAAGGATATTTGTAACAGACTGGAACAGGTTGAAGATAGATGTAGTTATTACATGCAATGTAGAAATATACGTGACAGAAACAATTTGAAAATCTAATTGAGCTTATACTAGTAATAAGTAATAGCTGTAAAATCTATGAAAACTGTGTACTCATGCTTGCTGTTCTGTTTGTTGTTAGAAGATAACCGCTTCGTTATCAAGATCATTGGTTATGGGTTATAAAAAAAGCCATTTCAGGTCAGTATAGCAACCTTATGTTTATTTTCATTATAGCATTGTTTCATTTTAGCATGCTTGTATCTTCATACACTAATGCAAACATCACAGCAGTGTCACAACTGTATTTATAGCAGTGTCACAACTATAAGTTTCAAAACTCCAACTTCTCTCTTGAATTTTGTAATTTGACAATGGAACAAGCTAACAAATAATTGTAAAATGAAATATGAGCTTGCATAATTTAATATGGTTTTAAAGCGTACAAATTATTCAGTTGTAGAGAAGAGACAAATGTTCGGTGTTGCATGGTCTTGCAAAATAGTGACTGCTGCTTCTGCAAATGCTTAGATTCCTCTACTGTCACTGATAGCAATTTCACAAAAAATATTGTCTTCCTTCTCTCTTGGCTAGAGTTATGAACTTCTTTTTAAACAATCTATATATTTTTGTCAATGTTTACTTCAAAGAGAGACTTCATATAGCAGTGCCAATTTTTAGTGGTTCGAAGTCTGTGGATTTTTGTAGCAAAAGGCCTGTGGTCTAGGTCTGTAAGAGTAGCACAGTGCCATGTAGCCCTAATAAATGAGTAGTATTATATAATGTTTACAGTTTAGTTAGTGATCATGATAGTTAATGACATTAGAGCCAATTTTTAAAGATATTAAAGATGCAGTTGGGACCATAAAAAGATTTTGCAGAAGTAGGTCACATACACGGTTCCCATGGGTTTCAGTGGGTCTCATAACTACATGGTTTCAGTACAGTTGTCCCACAGGCACATAGCGGCAACTTTAGACCTAGAAATATCTTTGGATATCTGAATCTTAGGATATAAACAGTTAAAATATCATTAAAGTGTGGTACACCTTTCAAAGGATGAGAGTTTTGTGTGGTTTCATGGTTTCTAAAGCTTCACAATGTGAATGTCACTGAAAAGAATTTTAGAAAAACCTGTAAGAGTATTGTAGATCAGCCACTCAGTGGTGACTCAGTAAAAGAGTATTTCATTATTGTAAGGGTTGGGCTATTAATTAAGTACCTTATTAAATGCTTAAATAATTATGGAATAATTAGGCCTGGGATTAAAGTACAGTCAATTACCAAACAATTTACGATGTCAGCATCACTATATTTACTATGTTGTCTAAACATTTCATTTACGCTAAGTGGAGTAATGAAATTGTGATGAATGGTACAACTTTTACAGCAAATGAAATGCATTATCTGTAGGCGCTGATATACTGGAATTCTTTTGAGTGGTAAATACTTTGTCGTGTATTTACAATCCATTTAGAGCCTAATCTTGTGAACATTTATGCTGATGAGTGATTTTATATGCTGAGACTTGCAGACTAGACATGAGTAAAGTTTTCCTCTTTTGTGAAGGATTGCAAAGTCAGGTCCTGAGGTATTAATTTTCTTATGTAAATATATTGATTCTTAGCTCAAAATTATTAATGATTTTCAAAATACTGCAATTTTCAGTTCCAAATTACTGTTTTTTCGTTTTTTTAACAAAATTAGTTAAGAATACTAAATAAGAACAGGTAGTATATTTTATAAAGAGTTTTCTTATAAATCTATGTGAAATGAAGTCTTTTCTCAGAAATTATCATCAGATGAAGGACTATGTTTTTTCATAATTATAACTACACGACAACAGAAAGGGATGGAAAGCATATATAAAAGTATACTTGTGTTTTAGAGACGTATTTGTTCTAGACTCAATCTGCTTTCCATTAGTTCCATTACCGTTACTGAAGCTATTGTTTTTTCCAGTTTAAAATAGATATGAGGAAAAAAAAATACAGATCTTCATAAAGCATCTAAATAAAGCTGTTCTGCAGATGGCTAAAATGTATTTTAGATATATTTTGGAAATTCTCTTGCAAATAGTTTACCTATTACACATGTCCTATTATCTGTTGTATATAAATATATATACATTTATATCAGCCATTTACATTTTTACGGCTTTTACAGTCACAGAGCCATAGAATACTTCAGGCTGGAAGGGACTTTCGACAGCCACCTGCTCCAAGGCCCTGCTCAAAGCAGGGCCTAAAAGTTGAAGCAGGTTGCTCAAAGCCTTATCTGATGGAGTTTTGAATTATTCCAAGGAGCTGATTTCACAGCACCTCTGGGACCCCATCCCAGTGTTTGAGCACTGAAGTTTTTTCCTTGAGTCAGATTGGAATTTCCCTTGCTGCAGCTTGTGTCTGTTGCCTCTTGTCCTTTTGCAGTACATCTCTGAGAATAGCCTGGTTCCATAATATTTCTGTAGTACTAAAGAAAGCACTTTGTGATAGAATTTATATAAAATATGTTCTACTTATTAAATATGCATGATATATAACCCCTGTAACATAGGCATTCATACATTTTAATAAGTTAATGCAGGCAAAGGAAAATATTTTGAAAATAACCATGTACATTTTCCTCTTCAGATTAATATATTTTCAACACAGAATAGTCCTCACTCCTAGGCTATAAAATTATATTTAGTTTTGCCTTACCCTTGCTTATGTGATGCACATCTTTGTTAGTAATACCTGGTGTTAGCTGAAGTGTGATGAATTCCTGGGTTGAAAAGTAATATCTATATTATAGTTCTATGCAACAGCCTTTAAAGTCTATTCCCCATCCCTTCATAAGGCTTTTGTGTGCTTGAAAAAGTGTCATGGGTATCCTAAGATGCCTATAAGTCAGAGACCCTTTTTAAAAGCTAGGATGTTTCTCTCATTTCCAAAAATTATAGAGAGATTTCCATCTCAATCAAAATAGGTATATTCACAGAGAGTTTTATTTTGGCGTTTTGTCTCCTTCTGTTATTTTTAGAAGTTGACATTTATCTTTCTAAATATTTGGATAAAATTAAATTAAAAAAAAAATTATGATGGCAAAGCCACAGTATGTCACACTGCAGTCTTGCAGTCTTAAGTCACCTACTATGCCTCCTGCCTGAATAAAGAAGCAATCGGAATGTTTTGTCCCAACTTAATTAAAGAAAATGTCTCAGTTGGGCACTATGGTAACAGCTGGGTAGCAGTAGGTTGTTATTTAGCTTACCCGCAACAATAAGGTTTTCAAAGATGTAGTGTATTATGCAGCAAATACATAGTTAGGAGAAAATTAGGGTTAATTTAATCTTATAAAAATGTGTATGTTCTTTGTTTTCTGAATAAATACTATAGGTGCCAATTAGGAGAGCTGTAAATGTACAAAAGCAGAAGAAAGAAAATCTCTGATCAGCTCATTTCCTCTGTATTAACCTACTGCATGAATCTGTGTGACAAGGCACAACTTTATTATCTGCTCGGAGAGGTAAACAGCTGAGTGTTTTACTTTTCTTGCACAGATATTTAAGAGTGACTGGAATAAAATGTCCTTTAATGCTTGGGTTTTGTATCATGTTCATGTAAGAATTAATTACTCTAAATTCCTGAAATATATGCTATTTTTTTCAATCAGTCATAGTTTGGTGATTGTTCCTGTTCTTTTTCTGGGAACATTTCCTAAATTCTCACACAGAAGAAAAAGGGTACAAAGAAGGCATGCTTCCACATTTTCCAGATGATTTCCATTTGGTAAGTGCTGTTTAGACAAGAGTCCTAAACATTATCTAGTACTGTCTGTTTCTATTCAGCTGGGCAATTGAAAAGAGAAACATTCTCACATAAGTGATTGCCAAAAAGATCTTGTAACTTTTGTTTTTTTGCCATAGCTAAGCTCAATATCAGTCAGCCCTAGATTTAGGTTCGATTTCCAAACCCTGTCAGCCTGGAAGTGTTCTGGTCCAGGTTTTGGAACAGTTTCATTCCACTTCTTAACTTTTTAATAAATTCTGTGTATGTTCATTCACCTACTGATGGAGAATGGAGGGCAGAAATACTAATTAAGCTCTCTTCTACACAATGCCTATGAAAAAGTTAAATTTGTTAAAAATGATGCTGTAAGCAATCCCTAGAGCAATTCATCATCTGACCTGTGATCGAGACTGTGTTTGGTAGGCAAGGCGTTAGAACAGTTATTTACTTGGCAATATATTTCACTCTACCTTGAAGTGCATTTCTTTCTGATCAGAGTGTATAATTCTACTTTGAAGTGTTGTTTTTTCTTTGTTTGTTTGTTCGTTTTTTTTGTTTTTAGTTTTTGGATGTTTTTCTGATCAGCATGAGTAAGGAAAGACAAAAAGATCCCCAAAAAAACCTAGATCAGCAATGGCTTTGAACAGCTGAGAAATATACAGCTACAGGAAAAAGAGAATTGTCTCTTTATTCACAGTCTCACCAAATGCTAAAATGGTAGTGGCAAAGTGGAGATCTGCAAGGCAGTTACTGCTGTGGTTTCTCCGAAGGATGGAGACAAGCTGTTCTGGTGGGCTATGCGCCCAGCCTGTGCTGGAACCATTGAGTGCATGGATGTTTCCTGCTTGCCTGCTTTGAAGAAAGAAGGCACAATGGGAAAATAGTAAGTGCTTTAAGAAACGTTTTGTCTTCTAGTACATACACCTTCCTGCAACTGCTGTATCAAAGTCTATTAATAGAATCTCAGATATTAGTATTTAGAGTGTGAAAATATGGACAAAACTGGGCATTTTGCAAGTTTTGTAAGCTGAGCAGTGACTATCACTGGCAAGGCAGTTGAGGGTCTTGCAGCATTGCTTGGGCCCACTACTATAGAAAGGCAGAGTGCAACTTGCAAAACTGCTGTTCCTGACCTCCCAGCTCGTCACTCACTGGGTTGTCTCATAGCTGGATGTTCTTAAGGACGCCCCTGCGTCATTGCACCTTTTAGGTAACATACATCCCACCGAAAATTTTATTTGACTTACAGCACTTTGCTGACAAAGCCCATTTGCTAACTTCAGCACATAATTAGCCTGCGATCCCACATGTGAGGGGTCTGACATAGCAGCTCTGTGGCAGCGGCTGTGCTGGTGTCTAAGCAGCTCTGAGGCAGCAGCCCTTACAGTTTGTGCTCCTGTCCCTCTCGTCTGCCATGTGTCCAGAGAAGACTCCAGATGACTGGAGCATCCATGGAGGGTTGGCTGGGTGCTGCAGGGAGCACAGGGGGCCACAGTCTGCAAACAACAGACTCCGCTTACCAGTGGGTGGGCAGTAACTGCAGCTTGCGAGAGCTGATTGGCGTGGCTGTTACTGAAGTTCACGGGCACTCACTCCTTGGCATATGTGAGGAGGTAAAAGTCTGAACACTGTAGTTACCTCATGCTGGTTTACTGTGAGAGCTAAGGGTATTAGTGCACTGAGAGAATGTGAAGGTTTGAAGCTCGACCCTAAGTTTGGTAAGTCAAACTCTTATCAACTTGGTCCACATGCTCATTTGGGTTGTGTACCCCAGATATCAGGTATGTTAAAATGGAAGTGTGTCTGTGCCTAATGATAATCATGTAAGAGAAAACCTGAATGCCTAAACTTTGGGTCTGCAGATGGTTAGGCAGTCAAAGAAGCTATTTCTGAAACTGTCAGTCCTCATTCCTTTTTCTCAGTCCCACATTGGGAAACAGTCTCCATTGTTCTCTGCTCTGCTGCTTCTTTTCCTTCTGGTACTTTGATTCTGACCAGAGTCCAAAGGCAACTTATACTTATTAAATACAACTGCCTTTCATATGTGAATAATAACTGTTTTAACCACCCATTTAAGCAGCAATATAAAACATTTAATGACTAGGAAAAAAAAGTTTGCCCTGCTGAGATTTGGACAGTCAACTCAGTCATCTTGAGTTTCCCCCATGTATAAAAATCATCAGACATCATCAACAGAGAGTGAGAAAAATGAATGACCAGAATGATCAACTAACAGGGACATGGTTGTTAGTCATAGCATTCCTCTTCACTCCTCTCTTCCTCTTTTCTCCCATCAGGATAGTATGTGCTGAACACAAAGCAGGGAATAGGCAAGCACTGCCTCAAATGTGGCACCTTTCAAATTACTGTATCACTGACATAATATATAGTACCTGTAAGCCAGCACCAATATTCCAGCGTGAAGGAATTATGAATAGAAAAACATGTACGTGGCTGTATGCCACATACTTGCTAAGCCCAAAGTCCCAGCTCTAGATAATTATTTCTTGCATTAATCAGTTCAAACAGAACTAAAATAAATCACTAGTTGCATGTTTACCATTTTTTTCCTCTCCACTAGGCATTTATCTTCACTCACCTGCTCAGTGAGTTGTAAAAGAAATAGTCTGTGCTTCTTCCTGAGTTGACACCAGATGCAAGTTGACTTGGAAGTAGTTTCAGCTAGCAGTATACCAAAACATCAAAAGATGGGGTTTTTCCATGCTTAAATACTAACTTTTCTATAGGGCATATATTACTGGATTCAGTACCACCACCTCTACATCATGCTTGCAATTTTAATGAGAAGGATATTTTATTCCATTGTCTGATCAGCTGTGGATTTGGTAATTACAGGAAAGTTTGTCCTGCCTAAGACTTTATTCCTGAAATTGAAAAGGCTCATCATGTTTTTTTCAACTTTTCCTGTTTCTGTAGTATGATGATACCCCTAATTATCTCTAGTCCTACCTTCACTACAATGTAATGAGAATGATGTTTATCACTTGCTGATGAAAGGAAATAAAGAAGTGCTGAGGATAAAAGGAATGGGTATCACACTTCTGGAAGAGAGATCAGAGTTGATTTTCTGTGGTCCAGCAAAAAAGTGCAAGACTTTCATATTCCCATCAAATGACTGCAGCTCTTCCTCCAATGGCAGCAAGAACATTGGATGCAATTCAGAGGAAAAACACAGTTTTCAGGCATCTGGTATTTATCAGTTATTCAATTTACTATTGCCATATTCATGAAAAAATATTCCTTGTTAGGCCACTGTTCTGTCTTTTTTTTTTGCATTTGATTTTCTTTCTCTGATGCATGTCTGAAATTTCAGCTCTGCAGTGCATCGCTTTTTTCACTCCATTTGTTAACCTAATAGTAATAGAGCAATCAATGCTAGCATTTGAAGGTCATCACTAGGTTTTACAATTCCTGTGTCAATGAGATTACTAGGAAATAAGAAGTTACCTTAATTTCTTAGGTAATATATCAACAAAGATGGATTCCCATATTAACCTCTGTGACTCGTAACCCATTATTGATTAAACAGTTCGTGTCAATGAACTGTTTGCTAAGTCCAGTTCATATTTATCTGTCTCAAACAGCTTGAATCTGATTGAAACATGTAATATGATTGTGTAAAAAAAAAAAAAAAAAGGCCCAAAGAGTATAGCCTTTGGTATGATCTGATTTTTCAGATTTATATGAATTATTATGTTTTTGAGTGATAGGCTCATAGAATAATTCAGGTTGGAGGGAATCTCAGGAGGCAATCTAATCCAGCCTCCTGCAGAGTCAGCCATGAGATCAGATAAGGTTGCCCAGGGCTTTACCCAGGTTGGTCATGAAACCCTCCAAGGGTGGAGACTGCTTGACTGTCCTCATGGTTGAAAAGCCTTTGCTTACACCCAGGCAGAACCTCTTTTTTCTGTTTATGTACGTTGTCCCTTGCCCTTCCACCATGCCCCACTGTGAAGAGCCTGCCTCCATCTCCTTGGCAGCCTCCTTGTAAGTACTGGAAGGCTGTTGTTAGGTCCCCCAAAGCCATATCTTCTCCAGGCTGAACAGGTCCTCCCTGTTCCCTTGGCCACTCTTGACCATCCTGGTGGTCGAGGAGTGCTGACCTCACTCCAGTTGATCAGGTTTTTTTTTGTACTGGCGTCCCTAGTACTGGGTGCAGCATTCTAGACATGGTCTAATGAGTGCTGAGTGGAGGGGGCTAGCAACTCCCCTCAATCAGTAGGTCCTGTGCTTCTGTTCATACCATCCATGATGCTTTTCACCTGTTTTTCAATGTAACTGACTTGTTTCTTCACTTCTTCATAGCATAAATTACATGATCTGAAAAAAATACTACACAGTATGCCATGCAGGTACACAGCACTACAGAAAACACATTGTGTACATGCATGCATATACTTCCACACAGTAAGATGATTTTCTGTATACAATGATTACAGTTTAATGAAGCAGATTAATCAGATTGAGAGAGGCATTTCTTTATCTCACTAAACATTTTTTTCATCTCTGTAAAACTTCAGTTCTTTTTTCTCAGTTTATCTGAGAGTAAAATACAGGAGTAAGACAAATATACTCAAACTGATGGAATTGCTCTGTGATCAGTTAAGATCCATAATATAGTGGCTACAGGACCTTCCGCAAAAAGCGAATAAAAAGCACAGAGGGGCTACACCTATTTGAAGTCAGTAAACTACACTGTTTTTTTTCTTTGTTTATTTTTTTTTTAAATACAGACTACTCAGCCAATTCTGACAACAATTTTGTTCATTCCATTTTAAAGGAAAAAGTGAATATAACATTAGTCTACATCCAGTTTGTGTTGACAAAGATATAGCTTGCAATTTTCTGCTCAAAGTTTAATTACTTTCTGTAGCTCAAGTACCACAATTGTACAATTCCATCTACAGTGAAAAGTACTTCAAAGTAGTACAATTAGTTTCAATGTTGTCAGGTCACCAAGGGTATTGTTAGTTTTGGCTTACAGTACAACTGACTGACTCAGAATTTTACGTTAAACTGAACTTTAAATTGTTTAAACTTAGCAGAAGAAAAATAACTTGCTTGTTTGAAAGGTAAAACATTTTATGAACATTACTGACCTTATTGTCGTTATTCTTCTTTTCAGTTATATTCTAGTTATTCTGTGTATTGGGGCTAGAACTTTTGGGTTTTGTTTTATCAAAGTGTTTGATTTAGACATCAAAACCCATCAGTGGGTCACTGTAAAAACACCTTGTGACCTCAAAAAACAATCTACTTCATTTGGGAAAGTATGAAAAAGTCAACAAAACAATGACATTTGTGAAAATCATTGCTAATGAATGTATTAATAATGTGATATGACAAGGATTTATAAGTATTCATATTCCTATTGCAATGTTAAGGTGCTAACCTCTTATTGTGTCATAGCATCATAGAATCATTTA
>VXAL01004503.1:0-12358 GCA_013399475.1 Chauna torquata
GATTTCTGCATTTCTCTTTACACGTAAACACTGTTTGGAAATGCTGTTTTCTGAGCAGGGACATTTTTATAGCAAAGGGTGCTACAAGTGTCACCTCTGTAAAAAGAGACCAGGGGCTGCCCCATGCTGGACACAGCTGATAACAGCCAGCTCAGAAATGGGCCCACCACTTACCAAAAATGACCTCATCAACAGGGCTTGTGGCTCCCCTGGGAAAATGTATTTAAGAAAGAACAAAACACTGCACAGTGAGTGAGGAATGATGAAAAAGAGCGTGAGAAACAAATCTGCAAATACCCAGATCAGAGAAAAAGGGAGAGGAAGTTCTCCAGGTGCTGGAGCAGAGATTCTCCTGTAGTCCATGGGAATTCTGGAAGAATCCACAGGTGAAGGTCATTTCTTGTCCTTTTCCTGTTATCGCAGAATTGCTCCTCCTACTTCCTGTAACTTGAGTCATCTTCTTTCTTCCTGCATTTCTTCAGCAACTGGCCGTCAAGAGATTCCTTCTGATAGGTAAGAGCGCAAGACTTCTACAATGGCAGCACAATGAAAACAGCAAACTAATAATATTCTAGATGCCATTTTGTTCAGGTATATTCTATTTACTACTTCACAAGAGAAATCTTGGGATTGTAATGATAAGAAATATAGTAGAGGATATCTTAGTGTTACTAAGGAAGAAGTATTTCAATAACTAAACCTCTGAATATTTGTATAAGTTAATTTGATATTTTTTTGAGATTTGTACTGTAGTTTTAATTATTTTATTTCATTGAACTACTACTTTGTAAATATATATAGTGTTCTGATGTGAATGATTGAAAATGTAACATTCTCTGCTTTGGAATGGCAAACATCTATCAAAATCATCTTCATAATATAGGTGTAAACATTTAGCATAGTGAGGAATTAAGGGTTGTGGAGAAAACTGCAAAGAAATACAAAATGCCAGCTATATACTTTGCTGTTTTCATTCTTTTATATCCTTGAATGGTTGAGACATAAATGTTAATACTGTGTCCTTCAAATACAGTAATATGGAAAGAGCTTTTTAAGTGCAAACTTGCAATCAGAATGTGGATTAATGTGTATTCTTATATGTAGTTATCTTTTGTAACATGCAGCTCATCACAACCTTGTTACTTGGTAAAGCAAAGAGAGAGAACTTACCTAGGGGCACATTATTATTCTGTTACCTGCTTTTTGGGTGATTAGTACAATGTAGGGTGTTTTCCTGCACTATGTTTGAATTGTCTCCCTCTTATACTCTGTGCATTTGGAGTAAATGCCAGACTCTTGTAAGTCGTGGTGTATTCCCCAGGTGCTTCCTTACTCAGTTTCACTGCCCTACAGAGCGATTCTTTTATTACACTTTAGTGGTTCACTGACGTTTTTCATTGATCAAGGACAAAAGTACAAGCCTGTTGGAGTTAAGATAGATTACAGGTGCTAGATAACATAGCTGTAGAGATAGGGAATGGGGCATGCTGGGAGACACAGGCTGATTGATTTAGCAAAGCTGTGAGAGGAACTGTAAAAAAAGAAGGGAGTGGCTGGTGGTAAAGTCACAACTGACTGGGACTACGTGCACAGATGAGGTCCAGTGTTGCAACTCTGTGGAATACATTGCTTGTTTTAAGCCTGCATAGATGGGACCCTGGAAAAGTTTCTAAGGAGGTTGGTGGAGAACCACAGAATCACAGAATCACAAGGTTGGAAAGGACTTTCAAGATCATCAAGAACCAGACCAGTCAGTCACTCCCTCTGTCTCAGTTATGCATAGACCACACCAGCTACCCTGTTACAAAGTGAAAAAAGGATTTTCTGTGTCACAGCCACTTCCAGGATGTGTTCATACCCCGAGCGTCCTGCACCAGGCTGTGACACACAGCTGTACAATCCAAGTAGGTGGGGAGGCACTGAAGCACAGCCCAGTTTCCTGAAAGGATCCAAGAGCAGGTGATTGCATGAGAGCCTAGCAATATAAGTACAAGGCTGACAGAGGGCACCCTCGACTCCTGGCCTGCCATCAAAATCAGTTTGAAGTCAAATATTCCTGTGCCCCATGAGAGGGACTGTTGGGAAACAGTGATGGACAGCTGTTCCCTCAGAGACAGTGAGCCAGGAGCTGTAGAAGACCCCTCCCACAACATGACCCAGTCCCACAGGGTCTGAACACAGCAGGCAGAGCCAGATGCTGGTGACAGAGTCCGTCAGCAACCCCACACAAGGCGAAGTGATGAACTAGTTGTAGGATCCATTTGAGGAGTACAGTCAGGAGCAAAAGGAGACAGGGCTAGAGACTAGCTCCAGTGTTAGTCCAAAGTCTATCCAGGACACAAGGTCCAAGGTCTGTCAAGGAGGGAGAGGTAGGCACAGGGCTGCAGTCCATGGTACAAACTTAAATGGATTTCCAAGAGCAATGGGCAGAGAGTGTAGTTGGAGGTGCGGGTGGTCAGGGTTGTTAAGGCTCCTTAAGTGCACTTAAGGCACTGACAATGACAAAACTGAGAATGCCATGTGATCAACCCAATTCTTACTTCCGAGAGAGCAGGCAAGAAGGACCCCAGTGATTACGGTATGTATGGATGGAAGGAATCAAGGGTCTGTCTGCTCCCAGTGTTGCTCATGGATTTTCTCCTAGGCTAGTACAGATCTGCAAGGATCCATTCAGCAGAGACAAAATTTAGAGTCTCCAGTTTATGCCAAAACAAAATGATACTCAGCTACAATGAGGGCAAAACCCAGTTCTAAGGGCTGCATATTTTATACGAGGGCCCTGTTTAGAAGCAAAAAAATATTTCCTGTTTGAAATTGCAAAACATTCACCTCAGGAGATGTGGTCGTTCAGTAGAGCAGTTCTATGGTTGTAAAGTACATCCTTAACAAAGCAAAAATCACTTTCAGGTGGCCAAAATGCTAAGCCATTCCCAGCCCAAGAGGAAAAATCTGAAAGTGTTTCATCACAATTTAAATCTATTTAAATCCTTGGTGAGGCCCATGATGTGGTTTGAGCTCAAGTCAGAACAATGTCAGACAGTAATAACCAGCCTGGTTAGAAATATAGTCATGAAGAGCTTAACTAAGATTTTTCCACCCTGTATGTGTTTCTTTAACTGCTGCTTCTTCATTGTCTGTTGGAAAATGCGTGAACAGATGAGGGGAAAAATGCCCAGCTGCTAGTCTTAAGGAATTTTCTTTATTCAGCCTCTGTTCAAGCCACACATTTTGCACCTAGAATAAACATGAGCAGGAGGTGTGCTGGATATTTCCCACTTATACACAGCAGCCTCTGGCTTGCACCTCCACTAATCACCCTAGCCCCCCTAATGGTGAACAGAGAGCAAGCTGCTGAAGCTCCAAATGTGTCTCTTGTCACTGATGTCTAAATGAGAGGAACTGTGTCTTGGAAGAGTCTGCGTTTGCCCAGTGATTGTACAGGGCATCTGGACAGCTAGCTCATATGTGGCCAGCATGACTGAGTGCACCACAGATGGCACCTTTGCTTTAAATAACTTCCACCCAAGATGCCAAACATCTGTACTGTCTGTTCCATCTATTCTTCCCAGGACTAAGCTCCCCAGAAGTTACCCAGTCAGATAGGGTCTTTACAGGCTAAAGAGGAGTGAAATTTCTATGCCTTGCTCAAGAAAGTATTTGTGTTTTAGCAAGATTATGTTTTATTCCTCTCAGGAATTCTTCCTCTTTCTCACAGCACATCAGCCATTTCCAGGAGGATTGTAAGCAACTTAACTTGACTGACATTATATTTTTGGAAGATCTTTGGAATGTGTGCTCAGGAATGAATCTCAGAACAGTCCTGTTCTTAGCTCTTCCAAAATGTTTTTTAATTGTAAATTGGTTTACAGGTAAGAAACTCCTTACTATATCTGGCAATTCGCTTTAGCTGTAGAATAGAAATAAATATGACGAATTCTATGTAAGATGAGTGCATGCAATGAAGCAAAGAAAGCAGAATCCGCAGAAGAAGCTGGAACAGAGTTCTAGTNAGAAAAAAAGGCAGTGCCACCAAGTTTAACATCTGTTTTGTGGACTATCTTAGTTGCTGATCACTAAAGGATTGTTTTCCAGGGTGAAAAGCGCCTCAGGGAGAGACAATTACTGAAATCTAACTTCGATGTAGGTGGATTCCTCCAGAAAGTGATTGCTTTGGTCTGAGATGCCAGTCCTTGCTTGAGTTACCTTTAGGGTACTTGGTTTTTTTAATCCCATGCCTGGCACTTTATGGTCAGGAGTCATCTCCAATTTGAGCCACCTCAAACCTTTGTGACTCAGTTTCTGAGGTGGGTCTCCAGATGACTCTGCTAAGGGAACAGGGAAGAACAAGATAATGGCTGTTACTGTTTAAGCCCCAGTTCACCAGGAGAAGGCCAAAAGCAACCTCCTGTACCAGCCCCAAGTTCTGCTCATGCCTTAAACACGACTTAATATTCGGTTTGGATAGGCAATTATCCCAAGATATCACACTCACACTTCAGTTCATATTCCTGTTTTCTGAAGGAATAAATGTACCATAGATCCTGTGTAGTGTTTGATACCTCCAAGCCCCAGTGGGGGATAACATTGGCCATCTCAAATGAGGTGAGACACTCCAGTTCTGCTCCAGGGTATCATATATTTCAGAGACTAAACATAGGTGTATTATCTTAGCACACACATGAAAGAGGCATGGTCAGTCTCTCACAGGTCACACAGCCAGGGCCAGTGAAGAACAAGAACCTGTGCAGATTGCTTTCAGGCTGTGCAGATCATTGAACAGCTCCTTGCAACTCATTTGTGGTAAATTGCTCCTAGCTCAGTGAGCTTTCATTTGCAATCCTCCCACCAGTGTACCTATTGTCTTCCTGAATAAATTGCTGCCCACAATGTGTCTCTTCTCCATGAACATGTAACATGACTGACGTGTATATAAAACCCAGAAATGTGGAAATTCTAAAGCATGTAAGTGCCTGGAGGAGGTGGTAGCAGTGACTCAGTACCCTGTCCTCATTTTTGCAGGGGACTAGACAACACTAGCCTAAACCTCAGATTTCTGTTTTGGATTAAAGTAACGCACAGCTTTTTGCCTTACTGATCTCTCAATATAAAGAGTATTCTTGCAGAGAAAAGCAATGCATTTTCTCCCACCTCTTCCTTGCAGGTGAAGTTCCTATCACTATCAGTGTTGATCCTTCAGTTGTCTTTGTTGGTGAGCAAGTGACTCTGTCCTGCCAGCTGACACACAGTGTCCCCTCCAACATGGGTGTGCTTTGGTATAAAAAGGAAAAGGGAAGAGATGCTCCACTGTGCTCTTCCTCCAGCCTGGGTGGGGTGGTGAAGCAGTGCCAGGATGAAGAATGGTGCAGGATTAAGGGGCGCTGGGAGAGAAGAGCACTTCTCCTGATTATCCAGCAACTGCAAGTAGCTGATGAGGGGGAATACGTTTGTGCTTTGAACGGCAATCCTGTCTCACAGGAGGCTGTTACTCGCCTTGATGTTACAGGTAAGCAGGGAGATTGTCACAGTGAAATGCAACCTGCTGCTACCGTGCTGAGTTCAATTTCCATCAGAACTCTTTGGCTCTGCCTATTCCTTGTTCAACAGCTGAGACCTTCTCATGGGGAAATAAGCAGAGACCCAGGAAATGGCTGGAAAGTCTTACTTCAATTCTGAGTATCTGAAAACAGGGTACTGAAGTGGATAGGGCCTGTGGCTTGTTGTGTGGGAAAACAGTGCAATGGGGAATTAAGCATTAAGATGCTGAGTATCTCTGTTTGAGTACCTATAGTTTTTTTCTGCTCTGGAATTATGAATGTTCAGCCTCTCCAGTTAGGGCTGTTTGGCTTTGTAAACCGAAAAACAATTAGAGCTACTAGGGAGGGTGTTTACCAATATGCAGTGAGCATAATCGTATGTTGGGGGCCCCTTTTCCCTCCTCATTAGAAATCCCCCATCATGGAAGACCTGTCCCAGATGCAAACCTGGAAATACTTCCAGAAAGCACTTTATCAGGTCTGACCTTCTGTTGGACAAGTCACACTGGAGCTTAGTTTGAGTGCATGTAAATATCTAGCATCCACAAATCTGTCATTAGTGTATTCCACTGATCAGTGACATGTGTGAAGGCCCTTTCTTTTTGTTGTTTGTTGATGTTGTTGTTGTTTGTTTGTTTGTTTTGTTTTTGTTTTGAACCTGTCATGTGCTAGTCTGATTTGATGCCTCCTATTTTGGTATTGGATGAGACAGGGAACAATTCCTCTCCTTAGCATTCCTTTTGTATGGGCCTGTATCACATCCCCTCTCAGTCATGTGGAGGCTGCTCACCTGGTTTTACAAGTTCCCAGAGAGTCTTTCCTGAGTTTTCACCATCCACGCTCACTGAGGTTCACTGTCTCTCTGTAGTAAGATGCTCTAGTGCGTTTTGTTGTGAGATTTAAAGTAAAGGGCCCCTCTGATCTGACCAAGTACAGTTGTTTCTATGTGCTATGAATATTTACAGCAGTGTGTTAACAAACTAAAACAAGCCAAAACAAAAAAAAATCTGAAAATGTCATCTATTGTTTTTTATTTATTTACTTATTTATTTGTTTTTATATAACTCTCGTGTTGTTTATGTAACTCTCATGTCTCATCCTCATTGCAATAACTCCATTACAGCACTTGGGAATAAGCCAACTTTGGAAAGGGATCAGTGGGAGGAGGGCATGTGTCGCTACACATGTAAATCAAAAGGATGGAACCCAAAGCCTGAAGTCCTTTGGACGAACTGTGGAGGAGGCAACAAAAATGTGGAGGCCAAGACCAATGTAACCTGGAGTGAGAGAGACCTTTTTGCAGTGCAAAGCGTCATGACAGTGCCTTGTGATGATGTAGATGTGAAATGTGTTGTCACACTCATCAAAGAAAAGATAAGCATTGGTAGGTCACGTTTTACACCTGCATCTGCCTTGCTGAGGGAATCAGACCCCTCCATTATTGCTGAAGGAGCTAAAACTAGGCAGCTCTCAGCACCTTCCATGAGGACCCAAATGTCTTCAAGGATCTAACAGTTCAGGAGAAATCGTTGCCATTGGGTGATGGAAGTTTGGGTTGGCCCTGTGGCATCTACAGGGGAACACCATGAAATGATGATCTAGGAAGGTGCTGAGGACAACCTTCTCACTGCTATTCCTCTTTGCAGAAGTTCTGTCATAGCTTAAAAGGCTCAGAGTTTTCAATCTTTTTTAATGGTGTGAATCTGTGTGTCATTCCCTCTTTATTGTCACTTCTGTTTTTTACCTTTTCACCTGACATGACAGACGGTATCTTTTACTGTTTAAGAAGAGCTTCTTGCACACAGTCCTGCCTGTTTTCATTTATTTCAGCAGTTTCATTCTTATACACTGAAAGAACATAGGACTGTTTCAAGTGTGGAGTTATCTTTTCCTGGAGCATTTCCACTGCTTTAATAGGTACCCATTGCTATGAAGTCAGATAGGAGTTCTCATGGCATTATGTTCCCTTATTGCATATTGCACATTCTAGGGTTTCTGCACTCAAGAAATTCTGGAAAATAAGGTAGAGGCTTTGATTCCAAAGCAGTCTTTTTCACTGTGAAGGCAAATCCAGTCATTCAAATCAACGACAAATGCTGTTTTTCTTATGTCTAGCTGCTCATTTCTGTCACCTGTACTGAACTTATGGAGAGCTTCTTGTAAAAATCCATCTTGGCTTAGACAGGAAGTTACACATTTGCAACTGGAAAGCGAAGAGAAGTCTTTTTGTTGTTTCTGAAATTTTTAAAATGAGATGCTCAAAAGCCAGGTGGTTTTAGTTGCAGATGAAACAGCAACAAAAATGCAGGTGTTCTGTGAGATGTCTCCCATGACGTAGTTGGTATTTCTGTTTGTGCCCAGTGCGGTGGTGGTAAGTTGCCTCTGTTGCAGGTTCCATGAATGAAATGATTCTGCAAAAGCTGAGTACTTGTACATACAAGAGCCAAATAAGAGGTTCCTATGTAAAGCCCAAAGCCATGTGGGTTAATCCCCAAGGAGAAGATCTATCTTCAGTGGCCCAGACAAGCATTCTACAGGAGAAGGACAATATTTTTGCAATGGAAAGCTCCATTGAGATACCCTGTGGACAACCGCCACCTTCTTTCTTGACCGCTAATAGGGAATCCAGTCTACACATTGCTCAACTGTCAGGTATGCAGCAATTAAGACTTATTTCTTGTACTTCATCATTCTTGGAGGAAGCAAAGGTGCCCTCTTTTCACATCATACTGCAGTAATGAAAAGGATGGGCCTAATGCTGTGAATTATTTCATTCTATTTTCAACAACACTTAACAGTTAACTCAGTTCATGCATATGTTGCTCAATACTTTGAGAAAGTCAATGGCTCTGCAGTCAAGGTATCCCACTACCCAGCCTGTGGCTGAAAAGGGAAGAGTATCTGGTGATGCCAGGAAAGCAAGGAAGACTTAGCTCCTGAGCGAAGTGCTCCTAGCCTCTTTCCCAGCATGAACTTCTATTTTTTGATGTTGGCAGAGAGGTTTTTGTGGAAGATCTTCAGAATGTCAGATTTTGAGATTTGTGCCAGTAAGGAAATGCTTTGGTATTAGGCTCTTAGAGAGTTATTCTGGCTGAAAGGTGGTTTTGAGCAGCAAGGCTAAGGCTGAACCTTCCTTTGTAATTTCTACTCAGTCAAAGCTTCAAAAATCAGCTTAACTTAAACTGAAGTACTTTTATGGTGTCACTTAGATCTGTATTACTCCATTCAGAGGTAGTGTGGGAAATAGACAGGCTCTTGGATAAAAATAGAGACATAATGTCAAGATCAATAATGATTTAAAAATTGCCAAAAAAAAATCATACTTCCCAGTTTATCTCCAGTTTGTTTGAGCAGTGATATAAAATGCAAACATCAGGGTCATGTCTAAGTTTTCTTTAAAACTTTTTGTGTCCCTCATCAATCTTCCAGATGAATAATTACTTTTCAAAATGTTCTTCTGTTAACCATGTCCAAATGGCACAGATTATATGACCCCATTGCCACGCTGTGTCTGTGTTATATTGCAAGGAATTTGGTGTCATTTTTTAAAATTTCTTTTTCTCCATTTTTCAGAAAATCATGACTGGTTCCAGATTCTTTACCTCTTTTGCCTCATTATTTTGATAGGTAAGCTATTCCCCCATGCCAAAATCCCCATTTTCCAGTTCTTCTTTGCAGTGAACTTAGAATATCTTTGTAACCCAGAATTTCCAACCATTTATAGTCCTCCTAAGTGGCATAGACATCCCATGCCAGAGATAGCTTTTTCTTCCCAAGAAACTCACTGCTCTGGATGCCTTCAAGAGAATTTTTTGCCAGTAAATTCACTCAAGAACAGCTCCAGCCTTCCAAATGTACCCCAAACTCTTCATCACCCAAAATCAACATCTTCCCTCATAACCCCAGAAAAATATCCTACTTTCCCTTTCCAGACCCTCTGTGTTTCTAGCACCTAGACTTTCTGAAGTTGATTATCTTATATACAAACACTTTTTTCATTGTCTCATCACTCCTGTTCACGTTACTTTGTGTGTGTGTGCGTGTGTGACTACAAAAAATATTCTTTATTAACTGGACATCTGTTAAAATGTTAGAAATCTGGTATCTGTTCACACTTTTATTTTTTCTTCCCAATGCATAAAATTCACCAAAACCACCTACATTTGCTAGTATTTTGATGCAGTTGAAATTATATATTTTGGCAAACTTAATGTTACCTGGGAAAAAAGAATTGGTTCCTGTGAGCAACGGAAGTGAGAACATGATTTCTGTATATTGAAAATGACAATGTCTCTGAGAGCACTAAGAAAGCTTCTGGGGCAATTCTGAATGAAACAAGATCCTCAGCATTTTGTACAAATGTGAAGACTTCAGACTGTGAAAAAACGAATACAAGTCTGTCCTCTTTGGGGCCATGGCATTCCAAATTTAACTGCTCATGCTTTAGGTTCTGACATAATAGTAATAATGTTGTCCTATCTTTAGCATCTCTACTACAGATTTTCCAAAATATCCTCTGGCATCCATTCATTGACACAAGTGAGTTTTCCTCATTTTTCTTTATGTCTTCTAAGTACAACCGTAGTTTACATTTAGGTGTCATGCACTTGTAGGTCTTTTGGTTGGGAACAAGGTCTCAGTTACATTTCCACTGTCATTATAGTTTCAGCGGAAAGAGATTAGTAAATTGTAGGATTGACACATTCCAGAATTATAAGGAATATGCTTTTCTGTGAGATGATCCTTTCCAAAGAAAGGAGATCTGGGGTGGTAATGCAAATATGATGCTGAGAGAGATCTCTGAGAAAACCTGTTGCTGCTTTTCCTCATCTTTCCTCCAACCACTGTCCCAGAAGACTGCCTTGAAGGAGGGAGTTCCATGGTACTTTAAGCAAGAGAGATTTATAGTTGCCCACCAACTTTCCCTTCTTCTAGAAGAAACCTAGTCCTTGGCTAGGAAAGGTCTTGATGAGTGTGATACCACTGACCAAAGCAGGGAGAATGGGATGCATCAGGTGGATTGGTAAGTGAGTATATAGGACATAAGTATACTTGATGGACCAAAGTGAGACCTCTGAATGGGAGAAGTGACTATACAAGGATTGTCCTCACCTATGAAGCAAGGCTGTTCTACCTGCATACATTCAGCAGGGATAGTAGGAATTTCTGACAGGAGATAACAGATTGTAAAAGGCCTAACTTCAGAATATACATTGTAATTAACGCCAAATTAGCTGGTGAAGCAGGACAGCTGGGGAGAAAACAACCCCAGGGAAAGAGAACACCATTCCCTGGGAAGTAGAGAACTCTGGAGGTACTATTTTTGCTGTTTTTTTCATTTCAGTGCATGCTCAGAGGAAGATTGGTAAGTGTGTGTGTGTGTATTCAGGGTATAATGTCCATGAAAGCCCACGGAGCAAGCTCCATAGTGAAATGAGGACTATGCAAGGGTTAGGCCTTACCTGGGCACCTGGGCTCTTCTATGCCCCAGTGTGCGTTTGGCATGACTGGTGGGATGTTTTCGTAACATTTGGGACACCAGTGCAGAGTGGGTTCTCCTGAGAAAGCTCAAAGGCATTGCTGCTGAGTCAAGGCTTTAAGCATGGGACCATGAGAGAAAACAAAACCAAGGAAGAGGAGCACCATCCCCTGGGAAGTAGGGAGCAGCCAGGATGAACTGTTGTGAGCCAGAAAGAAAGTGTAGAGGGGTTGTGGTGGGGGTACTGGACCCAAGCCTCAGTGCCCAGGGTGGCCATGAATCCGTAGGGGTGCTGGTGGAGGGTGAGTTTGCCTTGCTGTAGGCTTCCCATGCTCTTCCCCCACTCTTTCTGGGGGATGGGGTGCTAATCATGATGTCCTCCCCTCCCCATATCTTCTTGCAGAGATCCTGAAGAAGGAGAATGGTGAGTGGGGCTCTCTCCTGGAGGCTGTGCATGCCAGCTGATAATGAAGTTTTTGGGTCATGGTATAATATTGCAGGTGGTGGTGTGGCCAGCAGAGACTTTGGAGCAAGTGAAAAAAAGAAGGGATGTGGATGGAAGACTGAGAAGTGGTGGCTAGAGGTGGAGAGCATGACAAGCCGTTGCCCTGAGCTGTGTGGAGTAAATGGGAGGGCAGTGGGGCTCCCCCAAGGTCAGGGTTGGATGATGTATTGCCCAGAGAACAGGGAGCACTTATCCCCACTGCTGGCAGCAGCTCCTGCCTGCAACAGCCCTGTAATGCCATAAAGCAAAGTACAGTGAGTTATTCTCGTTGCCCACAGTATTTCTGTTTGGGAACCCCGGCCTTGGAGATGGTAAGGATGGCCACTCCAGCAATGCCAATTACCCCTGAGACAGCACCATGAGTGAGCCTGCCAGTGCCCCAGGCTCAGGGTGCCAACAGATGTACCCTAGCTTTGGCTTTGTCAAGGCAATGCCCATTAGCAACTTCAGCGATTGCTCTTGCTTGTTCATTTTGGAAGGTAGGTGGGGCTCATGAAACCACCTGTGAAGGTACAATTTCTGTTATTTTGGACTTTCAAGTTACACTCACAGGCAGATTGGTATGTGTGGGAATTCAGCCTAAAATGTTTTCTACTGCCCATGATGCATAGTCTGTACTGAATGGAGGATTGTGTCAGGGATGGGTCAATCATACCGGGATGTTCTTATAGTATTTGGGAACCCGTTGCTGAGTGCGCTCCCATATGAAAGCTCAACAGAACAGGTGTTGGGTCAGGTCTCAAAGAAAAGCCTTGAAAGAGCAAGTAGTCCCAGGAACAGGGGGCACAGGCACAGGAAGAGCCGAGGCCATTGAGCATACTCTGAGAAGCAGATTGGTAA
>VXAL01004504.1:8607-34076 GCA_013399475.1 Chauna torquata
AACAGAGGGGAAAGAGTGTTTATGGCTTTTATTTCATCATAAGACTGTAGTAAGAACCTGGATGTGCCAAGTGGTATTTATATTAGTATAAATTCTAAACATATCAATGTAATAAATGAGTTTATTCTTGCTCCACAATTTGAAGGTAGGCTCAGAAAGAAGTTATGGAGAAGAGTTCCATTGGATATGCTAAGTCTCACTTGTACTGGGTAGATCTCCCTTGGAGCCCTTGCATCCAGAGCAAAAATCCAATTAGTTTTTGTGCTGGCAGAATCACTACATAAATATATGCCCATTTACTTACGTGTATTATCAGGTTTGTGCTGCTGAATTATAAAGTAAAAAAGACCCTGAAATTGAAAAACATCATCTCCTAAGTAGGAAAAAAAAAGTACAATCAAATTCTTCCTGACAGCTTTGGCAATAGATGTTTGGAAAATTAAATGTGTATTTGTCAGTCTAACAAGCCTGATGCGAGGTGGAAGGAAGGGGATGGAAAAAAAAACTTAAAACTGCTAAAAATAAATCTATGATATGTATTTAGCATCTCTGTTTGTCTAGTAAGTCCTAAAGACCTGACCTAAATTTCCTTGTCCAATGATGAAGAGTAAATAGTTCCAACCCAAGGAATTTCTCTGAAACTTCTTCTTTGGATCTTTTCACCCGTCACAGCCACAGTCCAAGTCTTAAAGCCATCAGAAATCGCTTCCTGGTTGCAAATTTAATTATCAACTTATATAAATCAGTGGATTTTAAAGCAGGAAAAAAAGTGATTTTTCTTTAGTCCAACTTCCCAATAGCCTCAGCTTTAACTAGAGCATATGTACTAGAGAGACATGCAGTCATGATGTATGGTCATTAAGTATTACTGCTACCTATAATCAACAATTGGGAAGGATTAGGAATATCTCTTTTTGCTTAGAAATTTATATCTTATTTCCAGTTTGATTATATCTGTTTCAGACTTTCTAGCACTAGCTCTTGTTCTGAGATTTGATTTTTTTTTTTTTACTTTAGATAACCTGCCTTCAGTAATACCAGAATGTTTTAGGACATTCAGCCAGGGGCTAAATATTGTCCGTGACCTCATTTTGTTCAGCCTGCAGTCACATAAGTCTGTCCATCAAAACAGAGGTAGGCATCAACACATGGTGTGCTGGGTGTGTGCTGTCCCTGGTGGGAAGGATTTTCCTGCCAGCTGCCTGCTTTGGCACAGAACTGCAGCTAAGTTGCTGCTTAACTTGCTCTGGAATATAAGAGCTGAACTATTACAGTTATTAGTATGCTATCAGTGATTAAAATTCATTACTAAAGATAAAAGTAGGTTATTTAGCCAACTTTCCATGTAATTGATCCACACTCTTTCTTGGGTACTTCCGGACTTATCCCTTGGTGGATTTAAAATGAAGTATGTCATTTAAAATGGGTAATTCATGATAAATTACATAGAGAAAAAAGCCATTCATACATAAAGAGTTGGTGAAAACCTGAAGAAGCATGGAAGTACCATTCAAGAAGGAAAATTTTAGGGCTCCTGCCAGAACTCATCTGATGCTATTTGCTGATTAAGAGGCAGAAACTTTGCAAGCCGAGGAAGTCAACATCTGCTCTGCAGAATTGCTAGGCTGCACGTTCTTTGGGGCTGTCCAGTCTTGCAAAGCTTTTCTTCTCCGCTGACACCTGACTGATATTTTAACAACATCATTAAGGCTTTCATTATTAGAACCTATATAAGCAAACTACAGAATTTGCTGCCATGTTAACATCACTCTGAACAACATATTTTGTTTTTGAAGTGAATTTCTCTTTAAAATATGCTTTTCTGATGGACACATGTGAAGCATTATTATAATGCTAACTTGGGAGGTTTGAAATCCCACTCCAAACCCTTTGGGGTGTGGCTAAACCAGATCCGAATTTCTATTTTGTAATGAAAAGTTAAGCTGAACATCATTACCCTCCACGCTGCACTTCAATAAAGAGTGTTAGAAAAAGCATGCAATTTACTTGACAGCCAAGAATTGGACAGAGTCATCATGTAGAAAAGCAATACTATAAACATTCACCCCCACCCCACCCCCAGGTTGTCTTCAAAAATCAAAAAGCCATGGATGATTTTGCCTACTGTTTCAAAGATAATAAGTAATTGCAGAATAGTTCTAAGATCTGTTTGGAATAAATACAATACTACATGTTCATCTTCACTGCTGAAAAACTAAAAAACTGTTTAGTAGAAGTCCCTGAAATAATTTCTTTAGCATCACATATGATGAAAGTAATCCTCACTGCTTATTTTTTCCTGTGTTTTTTATTGTTTTTATATGCACATCTTAGGACATTATAAAATCAGACTGGGGTTTCAGAGGAACCCTCCACTTTTCTAGCACAGATGTACTCTGGCAGATAGTCCTTATACCTCCAGTGCTGCACCTTGTTCCCTGTTCTTGCCCTCTGTGTCAGACTGTACCAAACGTTGGAGAGGCCCAGACTCTGACCGCTTGCTGAAGTCATGTTTTATAACACCAGTGTACTTTACACGCTGCTCTGATTTTAGCATCACCCAGCAGCTAGAGACAAACAGAAGCCAGCTTAACTTTGTCCTAAATGGCATGCTCCTAGGTGCCAGAGAATCATTAGAGTACATCTATCTAATCAAGGATAGACACATTCATTTGCAATAGTGTGACCCAAATTCAGACACCATGGTTTGAGGGCTCAAAAAATTCTGCAGGATAATTTATTAGTGTCAATGTCTGCAGCCTTCCAGATGTTCTTGCTCTGGAAGATACAAAAAGGAGAAGATCTCAAATGTAATCAATAAAATGGTTTGGGGACATTTTTGTACTAGGAGGCATGAAGCCTGAAAAAATAAAGATGATCTCCAGAAGAGGATAAAATTAATGAATGACTGGATTGGGGCCAGAGGCAGAGAAAAATATCTCTGCAATGCTTTCTGTTTATGTCAGAGAAGTCACGGAAGCTCTGCCATGGGAAGAAGAACACCTCCCCGAATGCCCAACCACTATCCCAGGGACAACACCTGTTTCTCAGCCACACATCATGGTGATGACACATTGTCTCACAGGCTTCCATTCACAGGAAAGGGCTTTGTTTAAAAATGCTGGTGACTCATTATGTCACTGATGTCCTTCACCTGTTTAGTGAAGGTATACACCATGGACACCAGCCCAGGAGTGTATACACAGCCAAGACAGTGGTGGGAATCTCTTATACAGGTCACTAATGCTTGCTGTATTTTGTCTTTTTGCCCAAAGCCACATTCTTGTGGATTTTGCAGGTAATTTGCAGCACTAGATGGAACAATTTAATTTAGTCCTACATTTAAGAGACAGCCTATGGAACTGACAAATCCAAATTTCTTGATTTGCTACACTGTACAATTTGCTGAAATTAATTTAGACCTTATGGAAATACTGTAGGTCTTTAGCAACTGCTTACAGTGTCAGAGAACTGAGAGGATCTCCAGTTGTTTCTTGCATAACACATAGGCTACTCACACTTGCATATCTCTGCTCCTCTCTCTCCTGAAAATGGCCATCTATTTTGTAGACCCAGCTCCAGCTTTATAGTGCACAGCATCTAGCTCTTTCATACTTCGTGGCTTCCCTCATTAATATAGGGAGGACTGGCTATTGCAGAAATGAACATATGGCTGTAAAGCGCCCACAACAAATAACTACATGGCAAGTGAGGCATGTCACTGGGATTTAGAAGAAAAACAGTCCTCTTTCCACAATACAATCTCAGGAGCCACAAGAATTGGAACAAACAGAAGATGCAAGGCAAAACACTTCTATATTCCTAGCTGTATTCAAAATGAATTATTTGCCCTATCAGGTCAAGGGCATTAACCTCCAGCGGCTTCAGGGGGAGGCTGTTGAGTTGGCCCTTACACAACAGACAGGAGAGACCTTTGTCATGGAAGCCCCTGGGGTTCACTCCAGCTGCTCCCCTGCTCTGCAGCCTGATAACAACCCACAGACAGCCCACGCACACATGATTCCTACACACCCATGAGCTGTTCTATCCCTTAGCACATACCAAGAGACACATCTGGAGCACCATGCAAACATTGTCCATACCAGGAAACCGAGCATCATCCACAGTTTACAGACAGGTGCAGAAAGATCCTGAGCAAGTGAATCAGCAGTGGATGACAGCTCACCTGTGGTTCAGGGGAAAGGGTGCTCTGGCACATGCCCTGCATAGCAGATTCAGGCAAGGTTTAAACATTTTCATCCCACAGTCCAATGCTCAAAGAGATTAAACTTCTCCCTTGGAAAATTGCCTGAATATCCCTTTTCTGCTTAGCAACGAAGACAGGACAGTCTAAATGAAGGCAGCCACTGCTTTTTGTCTGCAGACAAATGCCCAGCTCAGAGCATCTCAGTCAGCTGCAGACTATTCCTCTGCCGTGGTCCTATTTCAATAGGATAGGAAATGACCCAATACACACAGCCTCTAAGAAGAGCTGCTTCTAAAGACACAAACGCTCTCATGATCAAATTGGTTTTACATTTCACTGAACAAAACCTGCAAGTCAATAACTTGTAATACTAAATTTCTAATGAGTTTTCTGACATCAAGTTATCATGACCCTGGAAAGGGTTACATGTTGCGAC
Organism: Chauna torquata; assembly: GCA_013399475.1. Taxonomy (NCBI): domain Eukaryota; kingdom Metazoa; phylum Chordata; class Aves; order Anseriformes; family Anhimidae; genus Chauna; species Chauna torquata. The sequence continues at coordinate 13,251 of VXAL01004504.1, forward strand.
TCATTTGCTCCAGCAACTGCACTACTGCAGGTGAAGAGGTGAGGCTCAGATACAACAGAACCGTGGGGGACCTCAGAGGACCAGGATGGTAACTTGCTTCTGTAGCAAAAGCCTTCATTGTAACATGCACCAAACGAAGAAGGGGAAAAACCAGCTCCTGCTTAATGGAGTTTACAGGCAGAAGAGCAAAAGGAAAGATGAGATACTTTCATCCCCCAAGCCCTTCCGTGTCTTTCACTGGTATTATCAGGAATAACAAAATAGCCTTTACAGGTGATTAGAAGTGATTCAGCCCATGAGTACCCCAGACACCTATCATCCCACTACCTGCATTTGCTGTGTAGCAGGAAAGAGTGAGAGATTGTATCAGGGCTTGAGTATCAGTGTGAATAATTGATATTAATATCTGCTGAAATGGAAGAGTTTGACCCACTTTAAGACTTCAAGGAAGTTTATATCATGTAAAGAACTAATTTGAGTTTATGACCTGTTTAAGAGTGTAAGCATACCTGCAAGCTCACTTTATCACTGACAATTTTATAGAAAATACACAGTATAATGCTGTTATTCTTCAACTATATTCGAGTCCCATTGATTTCAGCAGTGACCAAAGGCAATATGATTTTTTCATGACCAGGAGTGACGTTCATTTTGGTAAAAACCTCTTTTCCTTATCAGGTCCATAGGCAGATGTCTGTGTTCACCTCAGAGTCAGGATTCATCTATAGTTGGAGGTTTAAAATCCCCTCTAGAGCAGCCTGAGCACCAAACAGTCTGCAGGCAGCAAAGAAAGCCCATAGCCACCAAACCTCATTTAAGGGCCAAGTATTTGGTGGAGCCTGGCTCAGACAGCATTTTTGAGCCAGTTCTAGCTCCTCTGAACAAGATTTGAGCTGCTCAGCTGTGTACTTCTTGCTGCTGAAAGCAGGAATAAAACTGCCATTTAACTGAAGAAGTACGAGCCAGTACTTTGCAGAAGAACCTGTTTCTTAAATAACAGTCTTTGGGAATTGCTGTTTAATAACAGAGAGCAGTCACTGCAAACAAAGAGATATTGAGCACCTGTACAAAATCCCACAACTAAAAACCCAGCTTGTAGCTGGTCTTGCTTTGTACTTGCATGAGCCCACAACAGTTACTGGGAGAACTAACTTAAGTATTTAGAAGTTACCCAAAACAAACAAAATTTAGCTTGAAGAAAGATGTGGCATGTTTGATGAAAGCACATCACCAGGCCATCAAGCATCAGTTGCTATTCTACACTGAGAGCAGGGCTCGGAGACTCTGTGGATCTGTGCTTACCTGCACATTGCATGATCAGCTTCCCCCTTTGAACCTGACGCTTACACCTTTAACACATTTAGGGAGAGTAAGTTATATCTCTTATCCTTGTCTGAAACAAGGTGAAAATTCAGTGTGACGGGAAGTGACAGGAGAGATTTTTAAATAGAGTTCAGTTGAAAACAAGATATATTTTTATCTCTGTTTCTCCTAGCAAATCCATTGAAATTCAGGTCACTGGATTAGTTTAGATCATTTGCACCTGTTAGTTCTGGTGTTTAAACAAATTCTTGAGAATCTTGATGCAACTACATGAGTGTCAGCAACTCTACTAGCAAGGATTTAGCAGAGGAAAAGCAAGCTTACAGGCCTGACTACATGATTCACTGCTGGAGGCTCTGAGGTTATTACATACTACATACAATTTTGAGCATTAATATTAATTACAGTAGTGACTCTTGTTGTTAGTGGATTATCACAATATGACACAGTCTTCCTATAATGTGACATGTAAGTACCTTTTTCATAGCCACATGTACTGCATTATAAATGCTTCTTATTCTATAGCCATTACCACTACCATTAAACAGTAACTCCATCAGCCATCATGCCATGACTACAGTTTTACAGAACTATGTTAAATATCACAAGTTTTTTCCTCTTATTATTAGCAAGGACAACATAATGGAGATATGCTTGGTTGCTTAACAGTTCTGTATAACTCCTTAGAAACTCCCATAAATATTAAGAACATACAGGTTCAGAAAATTGACTTTTCCAGAAAAAGAAAAGCTGGAAGAAGTTAATAGTCTTAATTGGCTTTAAGCCATTGCACTTCAAGTTAGAAGCCAACCTTTCTTTAACAGCAGATAGGAATAAGCTTAAGAATACAAGCCCTGCTGCTTCTCAATCTATTAAGCATTAAGGGAAAACAAAAGAAAAATAAAGCTGAAAAAATTCACCAAACAATCCATTCTCCCTACTTCAGAAGCTCTCTACAAACCAAGAGCCATCAAGAAACAGGATTAATACTGCTGCCCCCCTTTACTCATAGGAAGAAGCTGCTCTGCAATTTCACTGCCTCCCTGCTTCAGCTTTGCAAATTTCCAGCTCACAGCTAACTTATTTCCATTTACTTTGGGAACTCCCAAACAGAACGAAGGCTGCATTCCTCTCTTCCTGGAGAATATAAATCCACTTACTAGCATAAGCTCCTGCAGCACCTCTTCTTGCATCTAGGCCAGTCCTCCCTGAGCTTGCCAGCTCTTGTAGCAGGCTGCTTTTGTCTGTGACTGAGCTTGTTCTCAACTGCCCTGAGCTGAATACTCAGATCAGCTGTGCTGATCTGGTGGTTAGTAGCACAGGAGTTTTCTTTTAGTATTAACAAAGGAGGAGACTCTCCCTGGTGCTAAAAATACACTGGTAAAAAAATTAAAATGGAACTATTTCCATTGTGTGAATAAGTCACAAAATCAGAATAATGAGAATAACCCTGTTACTATGGGCATTTGCCTGGTACGAGTGAACTGGAAGCCTCCACAGAGCAAAGGTGGAAATCGTTGCCTCCATATGCTGGCAGAGGGCTCTGTACACTGAAGTATATGGAGATATTACAAGCTTCTTCCCTTAAAGTACTGTTAAAACTCAGTTTTATTAGCATATGGAGTTTAAACTGTTTTCTAAACCATCACAACCCTTCAAAATGGAATTGCAGCTTTCCAAACAAGCCACCATGGAAATATGATGTCTAGCCCTTTCTTTCATTCAATGATCTGTTTGAAGAGGCGAGCTCCAGTCTTTTTCACATTCCCTGATACAGAGGATGTTTACGTTGTTTTTCTATGTTGAACAATGCCGCAGATATGAATTCCAGCACGCTCACTTGACTGACAGACTTACACCTCTTAGACTGAAGAATGACACTGTGACATCGCCCTGATATTCTTCTTCCCTTCCTTTTTTGCAGTGTTATATAGGCTTCAATAGGAAGTAGAACCTGAATCTTTTATTGTGACTTCAATTGGTTGGGCTAGAAATGAAGATGAAATGCAGTTGTATATACACAAACACTCTGTAATGCTGATAAGAAATGATGTGCACAGAATTCAGAGTAATACAATTGTATTGTGTATTCAGCCTGTCTGGTAACAGAGATATTTATAATAATACATAATTTGTACACATTGCCCTAGATAAACTGGGGACTCCCTTCTCCAAATGACCCTGATGAAAGGAATTGAATATAAAAACTGAAGGAGAACTGTGACAATAACGTGACTCCAGCAGGGGGCAACAGGCAAGGCTGTTTGGACTAATAAACCAAACGTTCCCTTGTAGAGCTCTCTTCCAGGAATTATGTAATGGGCACATATCTTAATTACCATCTCTTCACTCTTAACCTTCCAAATGGTGTCAGAAAGCCACTTTAAGAGAGTGATGCTAACTGGAATAGAGGCAAAACTGGCCTCAGCTGTGGTTCTCATACACAGGGTTCCCATGGTAGCAGATAAGTTTTTTCTTCATTTCACAGATTGTTTCCATTCTGCTGCAGTGACCACAAATTAAAAAGCTGGAGGATAGAAATAGATTTCTAACTGCAATAACATCACAGTGGTGGGAACACAGAACAAGTGGAATTGGAACAAATCCTTTTACAGAGTTTTTGTACTTCACTGAACAATGCTAACAACATAATTTCATTAGGCAGTGCTCTGAAGAAAAGCAGCTTTATTAGGTAAGCTTTGTCTCTTCTTGAAGTAGTCACATCAAGATTCTTGCTACCCTAAATAGATGATAAACTGGTACCTGTGCCAGACTGAGGATGTTTGATGACAGGCTGGAAGTTTATTGTATTTAAGTAGGTTCTTGAAGTGGAACATTAACCTGCTGTGAGTATAGCCGGCTTGGTAGACTGCCTTCTGAGGACATCATGGAAGAAGCAAGAATTTTTCTGAGTCTATGACACTGAATTGCACTCTTAAGTGCACTCACCAGTCACTCATAGCATCTAGCAGATTGAATGTGCATTTGCTCAACCTATACCATCGTAAATGTTATGAACAAGAATTTGCTTCTGCTCCAGCTGTGGATTTGTCCTTTTAGAAAAGTGAAAGTGCACTGGGGACACGTCTCATTACTTATTGCCCTTTCTCACTGCAAGACTAAGAATTTGTAAAAGCCACTTCTTAAAAGTGTCCTGCAGCTTAAGAGTGAGAGGTTTTGTGTATCAGACAATGGTATCCTGAGGTCTCCTGCTGGAGCTTGTTTCAAGTTTATCAGGCAATTCTATAATGACATCTAGTCTTTTACGAGTTGCTTCTGTGTAAACGTTGTTTAGAATATATAAGTGCATTAATTATATTTGAAAGCTTGTAGGTATTATTGCTACTGTTAGCCTCAAATACTGATCTTCCTCCCTGGAATAAGAGTTGACATAAGGGATTAAGCTGGGAGGGACTATTATAAATATATATTTAATTCCTACTATTCCAAGCTATTTTGTTTCAGTGGGTTCCCATTGTTAATTTACGTCTGGCCCCAGTATAACTACTGCTACTCAGAGGTCCCAGTTTCTCCATTTGCTGTCCATATGAAGTGCAGGTATTCCAGATCTTTCCATCCCTAAGATTTTCCAATGTGTGGACCTAAACACTGTTTCCTCACATGGGCTTGCTTAGGGCGGCCGCAGCAGGGGCTGTGGAGGAAGAGTGACTTTGTTCTGCTCACAGAGCAGGTCCAGAGTGGGTTTCATGCAGCTTGGGCAGAAGTTTCCATTTCACATGCCTGGTGCCTGGAGGACAGCACTGCCCTGGTTAAACCAGGGGGCCAGGAGGGGCAGGGCAGGGCAGGGTGGACAAACTCCTTCGCCTTTTAGTGCTTGTGGTCCTGTGAGCTATTTCACCGACTTCAATCTACGTGTGGAGATCCCTTAGTGTCAGCCTATTTATTTCATTTAAATCAAAGAGTGGAAGTTAACCTGAACGGCTGATCCCAAAGCAACAGCCGCCTGCTTTCCCTGAGTGTGGAAATAACAGTTGCAAATGTTAGGCCAAACCATTCCAATCTATAAATTAAATCAGGGCCCTGAAGGGGGGTCCTGTTGTGTGCAGTAAGCTGACGAAAGCTTTGACATCAGAAAAAGGCAGTTTTCAAACAGGAACAGGAGACGAGACAGAAAGGAAAAAAAAAAAAAAAAACAGAAAAGACCACATCCTCTAATTAGCATAATTAGCATATAAAGAATAGAAGAAAGAATGGTGGGAGACAGACAGGATCCAGGAGAAGGTACTTGTAGATGTCAGCAAACGCTTCTCTTCATGTTCCCTTCACCAACAGAGTGGCTGCTCTGGAGATGAAGAGAACAAGAAGAAGGGATCTAAAGGAGCTCACAGAGCTTGGAGATGTTAAAAAGCAGAGTTACATCTATGAACAGGAGGCCAAAATAAAAGCAAACCATACATAAGTGCTGGAATAAAAACCAGAGCTTCCTTGTGCTCAGCCACATCTATTCCTGGAAATAAACTTGTTTCAGACCATGTGAATCGAGTCCTTATATCAAATGTTAAGTTCTAGTAGGTCTCTAGCATAATGGATGACAGTTGTAAAGCTGTCAGTGAAATTGAGGGCTTTTTTGGTCTGCTAACAGAGAAACTCAGTCCAAAAATTTAAGCTGGCCGAATTGCATTTGGTGCTTGACGTTCTGCAATATGTGTGAACTGGTCCTGTGCATTACTGTGTTGTTTTTATTGAGTCAAAGCACTGAGCAAGGATTTTCTATTTCACGCCACATTCGTACCCTTCTACACAGACTGCCTAATGCGTGTTACCCACTGGCGGTTTTCCTTTTGGAAAGTTTTCTCAGAAGCTAGCAGCAAAATAATAATGGACGGATCTTCTGTAACTTCTGCGCACATCTGTTGCAGCTCAGAAGCCTTTCATATAGTTGGGTTTAATCAAGCTCCAAATCTGGCCTGAATGGTCTGAAAGGCAATTTCTTGGCTATCTGCAAGTTTCATCAAAAGTCCTGTAGCAGTCAGCCAATGGTGGGATGTGCCAGGCATATGCAAAAAGTGAGCTAAGCAGCTGTAGATTTTTGACTTCTTCTAAAGCTTAATTTCAATGGTAGGACTCCATGGTTTTATTTCATGTGGGGTTCTCATTATTTGCAATATAGACAAACTTTTAGGCACACAAGCCCTGACACTTTACCTTACTTAGACACACAACAGGATGCCTACTGCAATATAGCATGTATGCCTGGAAAGGAACTACAGACCCTCCTTTTCACATTGTAGTCAGTGAGAGTTTTCTTGAAGCAAGATCCAGCCTACAGTGAGAGAAATCCACACTCTCAAATTTTGCATTGATGAGAAGAGCGGTATTGTAGAGTAATCCCATGCAATACAGCAGTATTTGCCCTGGCATCAGGAAGAGCAGAATTTCTGTTTTCTTTCTGTGAGTTAATATAAGTACACAGTCACTCTTCGATGCAGGGCTCGTACTGTACTTGTCCCAGCAGGCACAGTACCACTGTAAAGCAGTAGCACTGGTGGGCTAGGTAATACAAAAATGATAATCACAGTTGCCTAATGCTTGCACCTATTTACACATTCTGAACTTCAAAAGCAACAGAAACAAGTGTCTGACCTTTCCACTCCCATTATCCTGATGCAGCTGTGCTCAGGACTTTTCCCCTTGGGTCAGGTCAGAGCAATCTGACAGTTTTCTAACTCAGGAGAGGTGTATGTTATCACAAGAAAACAAGATTCTGGCCAAATTAGTTGCAATATTTCGCTAATTACAGTCCTGAAAATGTAAGAGTGTGAGCAGGAACTCTATGAAGGCTTTATTCCACTTACTGGATGTGACGTGATTAGTGATCCACAACAGTTCCACTGAAATCAATAGAATTTTACTACCATAAAACAGAAATAGAAATTTTTATTTTTTATATCCATCACAAATTATTTTTTAGCCATGGAAAGAAAGAAGGAAAATGAGGTTTTCTTTTCACGTTAAATATAAAGAGCATTCTGTATGCCTGGGGAAAGAAGCAAGGGTGAAATCAGACTAAATTGCACACGAGAAAATCTGAGAATGAAATGGCATAAATGCTCCAGCTCTATTCCTAACACATTGCCTGAGATATACATTCAATACAGGGACATTTTGCTGACTGGTTTGCAATCTCATGCTTCCCTTGGTTTCTGGATATTTCTACTGCATTCTATTAGATCTTGTTATCCCTTTCTAGTCTAATCAAGTTTTATTAAATATGGCATTTCTAGTATCTTTTGAGATACGGAACTTGACAGATAAAAGGGACCTGTTGCAGTTTAGCTGGTTGAATATTTCAAAATTTCAGGCTCACAGACTTACACTCTGTATTTTCCTGGATGAAAGCTGGGTAGCATATTTTGGTTAAATGAGGAAGGCTGTTCTCTTTTACTAGTTATGGTAATCACTTATGGAACTGCTGTTGTCCAGAAATAATGCAGTTACATTATGGCTTGGTTTTTGCAATACTCCATGTGGTTTATTAATTAAACTAACTTGATAAAAAGTGATAACACACAGATGTACAAACCCACATTCATGTGTTGTTTTATTGGTGCATTACAACATTACATTTCCTTCACACTGAGAAAGCATGAGATTAAAATACATTGATCCACAAAAAAAATGCCTTCCCTACACTGACTTTGCACTGGTAATTACAGCATCTACAAATCCCTCCATAGGTTTTACTTCATTATGTCTTTGATAATTTTAATTACAGATTAACCACAGTTTTTACATTGTCTGTTTTATAACTTTCAATTTAGTTATTCACATTAAAATTTGTTATTCTTTACTGCTTTGCAAAATTCACCAATAACTCTTGCAACAAAAGTATTTATGCTGCATTACATTTCATACTCCAATCTTTTAACAGCCACTCCTCATTTAAGGGCTGTATAAGCATTCCCCATCCCAAAGAAATCCACTTATTTGTATCAAAAGCCATTAAATACTGGGAATGTAAACAGCACTCAGCACAGGCCCCACTCACTTTTAAGAATAAGCCAGATCTATACAAAAACATGCAAAATGCACTATGCGTCAGTATTAAACTTCTAATTTTGATTTAAGATTTTTTTTAGCATTTGCATACAACCTGGAAGACTAGGGTTCCTGCTGAAAGAAAAAGCTAATGGCAAAGCCCTATACAATGTAAAGACAACACCCTTATTCTAGGGCTTTCTTTTAATCCTCCCACATGAAGTAATAGAAAATGGTATCTCTGTTACAGAATTCTATAGGATGGTTTAAAAACTTCATAGAAAGATTAAACCTCCACTAAACTGTGTGGATTTCTACAAGAAGACCTCAATTACACTGGAGAAGTGTTCCACCAAATCCAATGCAAATGCAATACCAGCACAATTTTGCTTCACTTATGCTAGTTTCATGCCCTAGCAATGTACACCAGCAAGAAAGTTATGTTTGGCTGTCTCTATTCTAGAGCTCAGAATACTGTAACTGTCAGTAAAAAATCTTGCCTCTAACTGACACAGTCAGACTGGTATCAGTTTTACAAGTAGATCAGGCCTAATTTCTACAGAACCCTACTGGGTTCACACCTATTACAATCTGTTCCTTAACGTCATTTCCTATTTACATTTATTTCCAAATAGCATATATGTTTATACATAGTATGGTTGCATTCTCTTGTACGAGAGAAATTGTTATTACAAATTTTTTAAAGGGACTCTAATTTACATATTTTTTATAAAAATTCAAGTGTTGCCAATCAGGAAGTAGCTCTTCTCAAAAAAATCTACAAAGCTTACCTTTGACAAAAGTAAATGACAAGCATTACATAAAGACATTGAGCTGTTTGAATCACAAAATGCCTACCAGGCCAACACATATTCCAACAGGAACACATGAATTATAATTATGGCAGCAGTCTCCTCCAGTCTAAAGCACCGTAAAAATAGTTGTTGGTCAACACTATCTTGATTGATTGCTTTAACCAGCAGCCCCTGCTAAGAAGTGTTCAACTGTCAAGACGTGGTCTAGAAAATCTACCTGTATTTTCACAGGATGTCTAAGAAAAGAGATTCTGGAATCTGACATTCTGCCATCCAAAGTTACATCATTTCACAGGTATGTGATGTATACTGCATAGTGCATATGCCACAGAACTGGATCCTAACAATAATAAATTAACTAAAGATGTTTGCTCATACACTTAGTAATCTTCTCTGTACCAGCAGTGTTTTGATTGAGGTGAGTTTCAGTTCAAGTACCAAGCTAACCTTTGCAAATACCATGCGCAAGAACATGATGAGCTGAGAACGTGAAATGTTTTGAGTGGAACACCATTCCCAGCATTCCTCTGGACACGTTACAGTGCTGGAAACCCCCACAAGCATTCATGGTTGTGCACTCAAAGTCACAAATGAAAATCTTTGCATTTCTTCAGATCACCAACGTTGCAGTGAGTCACTACACAGGAATGAACATAGTACATTGAGATTCACAAAAAACATTTTATCCTCTAACTTTTAAGATTTTTTAAAATTTGTTTTAAAGACTTGAGCTTGTTGAATGTTAGTGTTCTTTACTTCCATTTTGTTTTGATGGTAATTACAGAAGAGCTCTCAAAAAATTGCTAATATATAGTACCAAGTTTCTGATCCTTCCTATGAACATACATGTTATCACAAGCTGATAATTTTAATAGCGTGGAATTTCTCAAATGTCAACATCATCCTTTGGAACTACTAATGTGACAAGGCTTGGCTCTTACACGTTTGTAATCATTCATACCTTTTGGCTGCTTGATCTTTAGTAGGACAGAATGACCTTGCCAAAACTTAATACAAAGTTCTTCCAGCATGTGGCATTTATTATGTTAGAAGGCAACAAGATAAACAGAAGGATGGTGCCCTAACTTATTAAATTACACAAAGAAATGTCTGGCTACAACAGATGCTGATCATCTGATGAAAAGTGCTGTATATACTCACCACCCATCAAAGTCAATGAGTGCTGAAGACGACCAGAGCTTTCTAGGAGATACTCAGTACTTTAGAAAATCTGTTTCCAGATCTACTATATTCTCAACCACATGTTCTTAAAATTACTCTCTTGACCAATCTCCACATGGGATCGTTTTTAATGTTATTTCCCCTGCCCACGAATAATCTATCTGTTTGCAGTAGACTGAAAACAGACAATTCAGCAGTCAACATGAAGTGAAAATGTAAATTTAAAAGTATAATGATACAATGGCATTAAAAATAAAGTATTCAATTTTTCTTTATAAAAAGAAAGAAAGAAAAGAAAAAGCACAGATCAAGTGTATAGTAAGAAAAACTGTGGTAAGAGACCAGCTTGGAGAAAACATGAGAAGGCTAAAGTTCATTCTGCATTTCTTAAAGTCATACTGGACCTTCAGTTATTCCCTCTAGAGGCAGGCCAGTAGCATTATCTGCTGTAGGTCTCTCTTCTTTCTTCATTGAGTTCTGATCTAGTAGGCTGACGTAAGATTTATGACAAGCTGTATTACCCAAAGGAGGGTAGTGTTGTCTGTAGCAAATATAAGCAAAAATGAGGCCAATGATCCCTCCAACGAAAGCATCTAGACAAGAAAAGCAACAAAACCAGATGCATGTTACCACAGAAAGGACAGCCAGCAGTGAAAACTCTAAATACATGACATTATAGTGACCTGTAAGTGTTTAACCCAGAAAATGTGAACCAAGAATTTTCGTAAAGAGTTTGGAGCCAAACACCACAAACACTTAGAACACAGAAAACCAGCATTTTGTTGAACACCTAAAAAGTAGATAGTTGGCTGTGTTTCAGGAGATGAACAAAGGAAATAGAGAGGCCTCCAAAGGGCATTAAACATTCATGACGTTCCAGCTCAGTGTTGACCAACACTATTCTGAGTATCTTCTTCCAGTTTGCCATGATTTGCAGTGGCTGCCACCAGGTTTTCTATTTATGAACAACACAGCTGAACTGTGCATCCAGAGCTCTCCAGCTGGCCAGGTACACCTCAAACTGCACTGACTACAGTCTGCTCCTTGTCTCTGCCTAAACACCCTCAGGAAAGATGGCAGCTAACATGCCACATCTACTCTTGATTGTCTTCTATTCCAGACGGCATTCTTCACTGCAGATAGGGAGCAAGTAGGATATAAGATGGAAGATGATTTTCCTTCAGGAGGAAGCTAGAACTGTAGCTAGAACAATTTATTTTACTTGCAGCCAGCTCCTGAGATAAAATAAAATAAAGCCATTGTATGAGTTAGAGTTCTGCCAAGCTTTCCTGGCTGCAGAAGAATACTAATGAGAGAAAAACATCATATGAGGGTGTCCCCTTTTTCCTACCTCTGTGAACAGGCATTGACAGAAAGGTAGGACAGGGAAATCACCATGGTACTGGTTACCATAAAAACATGAACACCACTTGCCTTCTGTTTCTAGTTTTAATGACACTATTCAGTGTCTGGGTCACAGGTCCTGCCCTTACTGCCCCAGAGAGCAGCCATATCCTTCTACGCAGCTGTGAAGCTGGGTGGTACATCTGAACCTTGGTATTGAAAAATGCAGCGATGCAGGGTATTCCCTATGACCTGAGCACATTGTTAAAACTGCACAGGGATGCCAGTTGCTAAAGATCTATGGGTTAGTAGCAAGACTGTGAATGTAGTCTGCCAGCCTATCATCCATAGTTACCATCTCATTAGCTTACAGGGGGCTCCTTCGTTTAACTCCGTGGGTATCTATGCACAAAATGTCTTCCCGTAGGTGAATGTAATTATATTTTGTATTATAAAATGCTATAAATATACACATATACTCCAAACTTTTAATACGACAGTTTTCTGATTCAGAGAGCTGATATTCTTTCATACAAGATCTGGCTTAGCGAACCTTGGTTGTTGTTTTCCTGCTCATCTCTGACACTGCCTCTGCCTTCAAGCCTACAGTGCTGCCTGGTGGCTAGTCCCTGGCAAACACGTGCCAGGGACAGGGTATGACACATCCATTAGTCCCTACTGATTTTAATGTCTTGTGCTTACTATAGCCCTCCCACATCTTCCTTCTCCTTACACAATATCACCTGAACCTGCCAGGTAAGGAACTTCTTTGCAATCCTCACATATGGGCAATTTTCAGTTCTCAATGAGAACTGCAGAGCACCTGAAGGTAAGAGGATTTGTTCTTTTGTCAGGTTCTCCCTACCTCTTGTTAATATACTTGATCTTTTGTTTCATTTTCAAGCAACCAGTTCAAAACTTCACCCAAAACACACACTGACTTTGAGAGCCTCACAGATTTGAACACAAGTAATAATGAAAGGATAGCAGAAGGCACTGGCTAGAAAATGACACAACACCATGCTTTATTTTAACAAGGCTCACTAAGTACCATATCATCAGTGTGTACCAGTGTTTCTGTGTTTTACTTCCAGTTAAAAAGAGACCACAGTGTAACAAAAATGGTGAATCACTGAGTTTGATGACAAAGAAGGGTAAGTCAATACAAATTATTTTTGCCTAAAATACTTACATACAGCTTAAATGCCCTATTTTTGTCAGTCTACTATGTATTAGGACAGAGGGTATGTGGTTCAAATTTCAGTGGCTAATAAATGGTTTGTAATCATTGGAGGAGTGAGATTATGAAGAGCATTTGAACAGGAGTAGCTAGGGCAAGAAAACCTCAAAAAATTAAGACAAATGGATGAACTTAAGAAATGTGATTACGGGTCACAGTTGTCTGTTGGGGAACAGTACTAGACTGAATGACTGAGTAGATCCCTTCCAATCCTTTGTTCTCTTCCTACACGCAAAAGGATGCAACAAATCTAGGACAAACAAAAGTAACAGAGACTCAGGTAAGACTTGAAAAGCTGTTTGTGCATACATAGTATTTGCAAGCAGACAGAAGCTTATCCCACCCATACTGGTAGCTGACTAGGTATGAGCCAGCTCCAGTTGAAAAACCAGGTAGTTTACAACTGTCCTTTGCTTCTACGCTTCTATTCCCAGCTTGAAGCTGGCTTACGACAGCCCTATCTGCAGAATAAATTTGCAGTTATCAGGAGACAAATTCTGAGTGGCCGTAGGGGTACAAATTCTTCTGGAATTTTCAGTTGTTCTTCATTTTTTCCAAGTCACATAGATGTTTTCTGAAAATACAGCCTACTATAAGGTTCGCTTATTTCCTGGTTTCAGCCACTTGACATGAGGGGATTTTACTGCCAACTCCATACATCTAACACAGATTTCTGAATTACTGTCCAGAATTCCTCACTCTTGTTATGGACTTCCATGGGCAATGTAGGAGGGCGAGGTAGAACATCTCAAGCAGACAAGGTTAGATGCTATGAAAACTTGCAGAAAAAGGTTACTGAGACAATGCTATCATGGTCCTTGCTAGCCAGATTTTAAAATCAACTACCACTGTTTAAATTATAAAAAGGACTATTGAAAATGAAATTAAACGTGCTACTAAGATGTGAAAAGCAACTTTTGTCTTCTAGTTAGAGCTGAATCCATCTCTCCCTGAAGTTACTAAGAGATGGAGATGGCCTCATTCAGTGCACACTGGGTCACTGGACATCACTTTAATAAGCAGCACCAGGTACCAGGCAGAGGCTCAGCAGTTACCACACCTTACGTTTCACCATCAGGCAGGACCCCTCACAGTGTGCCTTGATAAAACGACACATCTCCCTGTGAGAGGAATGTGTTACACTCTGGTACAGAGCATAATGAAAGGAATTTAATAAAATGTTGAGCAAAGCAAGTAAACACAAACACTTCCTCTTCTGAAGACTGCTCCAGCTCCAAAGCTATTACATTTTGCAGTTTTACTTCAATCCATTATCAATTTTATGTTTGTATCTCCTACAGCTGCAAGGAGTCTGAAGTTGAATGTTTGTGTCTAACACACCACACCAGCTCAGTGGAGCACTACTGTAGGAGGTGACAAATGGGGGGAATGTGTGCTTTTTGAATCATTACTAGATCCTATGCAGTGCTGACCCTCACACATCTATGTGACAAACATTATAAGCCAACTCTATAGTATAGAACAAGTATATGGGACAACGTGAATGATATAATGCAATTCCAAACCAACGAACCTCATGAACCAACGAGGATGACACATTTGGATATGTGCAAATTTCTCCCCTGGAAAGGTTCTTTAAGTGTTTCAAGACATTAATTTCTAGAAATTGTTCTTTGCTGTATTATACTGCTTGTATTATCCACACTTAAAGAGTAAAAACATTTCCTATATTAGTTGCTAAGGGGTCTCAGCAATGCATTTTTTTTTGTTAGCATTTCTAAATGGAACTGGGAACAAATATTTGTTGCGTGGCCAGTCTTTAAGGTCTGCCATAAGGGTTTTTAGGTTTTATTATTGCTTTAAATTACAATTATTTAGTATAATGATACTGTGATCTTCTTCAATTCCTAAATATAAGTACGGGTACAATTCAAGGTAATTAACAGATAAGACTCAATGAAATCCAGACTAGTCAGTAGTGAAAATTTTTATTCAGGTTTCATAGGGAGACTGTGGAATCCCCTAAACCACGTATTCTGATAAGTATTGTTGGTAAATAGACAGGGTCTTCAACTCACCTCAACCTTACCTATATTTTTATGAACCCTTGTTTTCCATCATTAGTACTTTGGTAAGTTGTATTGATAGAACTGAGTACGCAAGACCAGAAAAGTCTACCAGTATGAAAAAGGAAGTAAGGTATATATGTGTAAATTCTCAATGCTAATCTCTCATCTTCCAGCTCCTCTAGTCTGTTCACTCTTTTCTTTAACTGCACTATCTTTTCATTTATAAGAACAAAACAAGAATTTTGTTATCTGCTACACAACTGTGAGATTCATTAACTGATGCAAAGATTATATATCAAAAGAGTCATTGTGATCCCCTAACCTGCCTTCTCAGGAACTATAAACCGTAAATTTATATTGGGAAATATAAACCACACAAACCTGAAGTAACCCCTCATTGCATTAAAGTTATTAAAAAAAAACCAGCAACAACAACTTTATTTTAGCTAAGTGTCCTTTTTGTTAACAGTGCTTTTCACAAATCTTTCATTACAGATGAATTTGGCAAGGCTTTTAATATTTCTGATCCCTCTTTGCTAGTCAAATATCCATCAAATCCATCAAATATCAGTTATGTGATTTTGTACCAATCTGATTATGCCAATCGAACTGTCATGGTACACAGGTACCAAAGGTCAAGAATTTTCACTGTAGTATACATATTATTACAGTATCAATCAACCTGTACAAAATTCAGTTATTGTGACAAGATTCATCTTCTATAAACCTGTGTTGGCTGAAATTCACTGATTACCCTCCTTTATCTGTGGTTAATTGAATCCTGTTTCAGCTGCCTTTTTTTTTTTTTTTGGCCTAACAATTGGGTTAAGTCTATGACTACTGTTTTTAATTATGATGAAACATCAACGTTCTACCAGTCGTCTGTAAGTTCCCCAGTATTTCTAGACTTGATGAAAACTTGCCTGGTTAATTTCTTTCAAAACATTTATATGCAAATTATGCAACTCTGGGCCTCAGTCTCAGCAACACAGTAATACAAATTCACTACATGACTTGTGCCAAAGATTTCTACCTTACTGACCCTTACTGAGGGTCAGCAAACACACAGGGAGCTATTTTGACCTCTGTTTTTGAAGACAACAATTCTGTGTTTTATTTGAGTAGCCACAGCTTTCCAACTTTTTTTTCATTTGTCCTTAAAGGAAAAAAGAATATTCTTTCAGCCTCAGTATTTATCTTTACTTTTTTTCATACAAGACTTCCACTTATTTCATGAATACACTAATATTTTCAGAGTTATAAACCTACATGGAGATCTAGGGACTTAAAAGCTGTCAATACATTCAGGATTCATAATGAAATATCCTAATGTTCACCAATATCAACACTAAGATCCTGAATACTACATTTTCTAGGCAACTTGAAGGGACTTCACAAAATACTCATAATATTAATATTCTCAGCCCACTATATGGCTTTTTAATGTGAGGATACCCTACACCTTTCACCTACAGTATGCTGTCTTGGACTTTATATGGATGGTCCTTGTTCATTCCCCACAGTGTAGTTAACATCCTATTACAAAGCCACCATAAATAATTTAACACAATTGGCTGACTCTGCTGAGCATAAAAGATGAGGCCTGAACTTTGGCACTGTAGATTACAGACTGAACGAGTCTCTCCCTTGAGAACACAGTTCTTTCAGCTAAAGGCACAGATCACCTGCAGGATAATGTCTGCCAGCACGGTTCTAACTTGGGAAGAGCCATCTGAGTTTTCAGCTCCATCCCCTTGAACTTCAAAGCCAAAAATATGAGCAGCTGTAAATGGACACAGTCACAATCCCTTGGCTGTAGTTTCGTTCCATCATATATAAAATACACCATAAAAATCTGCCTCAGAGCACTTTTCAGTACATAAATAATTCTTACTTTTGGCAAGATATAGTACATACTGCAAACACACATCCAAAACTACAGAGTAAAGCCATACACTACCTTTCACATTCATTCGCACCCCTCTCTCTCTTTAACAGAGATTCAGACCAGCCAGGTCTCACACAGAGCAGCTTTGTGCTGGAGGCTCTCTCCAACACCAAGTGTGCCAAGCCCTGCAACAAGGCAAGGCCTCTGCAGGAAACCAGGAGACTCCTTGAAGAACATGTCAAGGCTAATGGGTTGTGATTAAGCTGCTATGGGAGAACAGCACACTGCACGAAAACAAAAAACAGAGCGAGAAAAAGCATGTAACAGGATGAGTCTTGCTCTGGTACGGGGACGGCCGTATGAGATAAGAAAGCGCTCAGTGGGACAAAGGTACGCTGAACTTAATTGAAACTATGTAGAGTCTACGAGCAAGAGAAGTCTGCCATGGCATGGTATCACATTGTAACTTACACGATTTCAATGGGAAAAAAAAAAAAAAACCAACAACGAAGAAATACAAAGCTAACTAAAAAAATATACAGAAAAAGGTATATCTGTGGCTCACCTTGCCAATGGTGTTTGTAATCACACATACGTGACAGAGCTATCATCATGGCACAGTAGAGAGGCAGAATTGCTGCACAAAGTCGCCAGCTCTTCCCCCGGCCATTCTCCGTGAAGCAATGCAACTTTCCCGCTAAGTAGAAGGTGGTAAAGCCAAGGCCTGAAAATGCAACTGAAGGAAAAACACAGAATTACAGTATTTTGTCATTAACTTTCTGTACCATACTATCCCTTAAGATCTGACAGAAGGATCCTTCTATTTAAGAGAAGTCTTGATCTTTACAGGGTGATACTAGGAGCTAAGCTGAGAAGTTAAGAAGGCCCATCTGCAAAAATTGAGGGAGTTTCATAACTTGAATGGGGAACCCATGTAACCATATAAATGATGCTGTTATAACTTGCTATTTCAAAAGAATATAGCATATGCCCCAGGCAGAGATATTTTTGTTTCTTTTATTGTTTAGTTTTTGTTTTTAAAATAAAGCAATCATCATAAAAATCTTAAAAAGCACAAAAACACACAACAGTACTTTGGAAGATGGATGGGAAAAGATAGTCTCCTACTATGATGTGCAGATCCATGCTGTGCATATGTTCTCCACAGCAGTGGCATCATCTCTGTAGCAATGCAAGCAATCAGGCAAGTAAACACTGCAAAGTAGATCTACTTCCTTCTCATATGTACTCAGCCTTCACATAACCTGACATGTCTGCAAATACTGTGGTACCTCTAGACATTTACATTTCCAATAGCAATTGATTTTTTTGTCCTTTAGCAATTCATGTTTTTGCTCTGGGAGAGAAATTGGCTGTGGAAAGAATCTCTGATTTGCTTTGCACATTAAACATTTAGATGAATTTTTAACTTCAGTCACAAAAGCCTTTTCACGCTTAAACTTAAGCACTTTTTTCTGGATTTGAGACCTACTCTAAAAAGTTCAGGTTCAAAGCAGAAAAGGATTCATTCAGTTTGTATTGTAATTGTATTACATTTAAATGATATTTTAGGTTCCATTAACCTGTTTCTACAGAACATTCTGAACTGGCAGCAATTACAGAACTCAGACACCAAGTTTCTGTACTGAACTTTTTTTCCTCTTGCAGCTGTTCACCTTCCAGAGAGAGACTGGATGGCCTTATTTTTTCTTTAAATGTGTGTGTGTGTGTGTGTGTGTTTACTTCGTTTTTGTTTGTTTACAAACACTTTAATATGTTTAATTGCTGTAGAAAAATTAGTGCTGCTGCTGAACAAGGTAGCTCTGTGAAACACGATATTCACAAAGATCATACTCAATTCTGCTGCTGACTGCTGAAATCAAAATAGAACATAATCATGTAAAACACAAATAGGAAAATTATAAATATTTATCCAAGCATTTGAAATCCTTTTTCTGACGATCTTTATCCTTTTTGCCTTTGTAATATCTAGGCACCTCTATGAGAGCTAATAAGTCACATTCACAATACAAAATTCTATGTTTCTCCTACCAGTGAATGTAATGGTAAAATTGCCCTCAGTACTGGGTCAGACATGCATCTTTTTTCTAATCTGCTGCTAAGGCTTTTCAAATGCCCTTGTCCTCATGTTCCCAAATGTAAAAGTAATTACTCTGCGTTCTGCTGATGAATCTATGGGATGGACTATTTTAGCTGACAGCAAAATGGAGTGGTTTCGTAAGTTTATACTACACAGCTGTTTGAATGCAATTACTGAAGATTTGCATTTCATCTTCAAACATACAAATAAATCACTTTATACTGAATATGGTGGAGCAAGACAGAATGCTAATTAGTCATCAAACAAGTACACCAAATATTTTGTTTCTTAGCAGCTTTTTCAACCACAGCTGATTCTGTATTTTTCGGAAGACAGTGGGAGACTTTTAAAATATAAGTGGCTCAAGCAATCGAGTAAATATAAGATTTCTTGAAGACTGTGTTACCTTCTTGTATACAAACCTTTGCAAGTCATATAAACTTGCTTTGCCTTTCACACTCTAGCTGATAGGAAGAAATTATTCCTTCTGTCATTTCTATATCATGGTATTCTTGAAATGACCGTATTTTCCTATGGCTATGAGATGCACACTCACAGCAACACGCTATCACCACAGAAAAAATCAACCTATGACCCTGAAAACATATTTTGGAAACTTGGACTTTCTCCCCTCCCCTTTCAAACAACATCTCCAACTCTCAGGACCCAGTGTAGACTGACTCATTTAGAACAACAAACATTTCTTCTTTCTTGTGTATCTTTTCTCTTGTGCCTCATATGTTTGTTTGACTAGCCACTGGAATACTGCAAGACAACACTGTTCTTGTTCAAACTCTTCCTGCTGCTTTAGATAATTTTTGTGACATTGTCTTTCATATTAAAGATCTGCAACTCATTAGAGGTTTTTTTGATGTCTAACAACACACATCTGTGTGAGCAGATGTAGGGTTGTCTGTTCTGCAGACCTTTGGAACTAGAAAGATATATAAACTTACCAAAGATTGCAAGGACAACACTTGTTTGTACCATTCCATCTTCCAGTTGAGTAACTGGAGTGGGCAAAACCAAGTCTGTCTTGGATAGTCAATATCAAGTGCAATCCTAAAATAAATACTTTATAATGCCGCCCCTGAAAAATTAGTTTTATTTTCATATTTCCATCCTCCATCCCAGGTTATTACTTCTCAGATCTTTAGAAGAAGATGAACTGAAACCCGACCACGAAGATGCTCAGAGGGCTGGAGCGCCTCTCCTATGAAGACAGGCTGAGAGAGTTGGAGTTATTTAGCCTAAAGAAGAGAAGGCTCCAGGGAGACTTTGTTGTGGCCTTCCAACACTCAGAGTGGGCCTACAAGAAAGATGTACCAGGGTGTGTAGCACTAGGACAAGGGGTAATGGTTTTAAACTAAAAGAAGGTAGATTTAGAGGTAGATTTAGATTAGATATAAGGAAGAAATTCTTCACCATGAGGGTGGTGAGGCACTGGCACAGGCTGCCCAAAGAAGCTGTGGATGCCCCATCCCTGAAGTGCTCAAGGCCAGGCTGGATGGGGCTTTGGGCAACCTGGTCTAATGGTAGGTTTTCCTGCCCATGGCAGGGGGCTTGGAACCGGATGATCTTTAAGGTTCTTTCCAACCCAAACCATTCTGTGATTCTATTCTATGATTCTATTTCCAGGCAAGAACATAAAAGGCTTTGTGGTTTCACTTTCAGGCAACCTACCAAAGCCTCATAAGGTAGAGGGCTTAAAGAAGCATGTAAATCTGGTATTGACTTTCCTAAATCTACTACTTAAACTCTTGAGTGTTATCTTCTAATATTAAGAAACATTCACATTGTGGGTATATATCACCAATCTATAGTGTAGGAGTCCAGCTGACACATACTTGTATTCAGAATTACTAGAATTTGACAGGCAATTCCAAAGCATAAACCCCGGGGGG